>CM041781.1:232164582-232251670 GCA_023374045.1 Limonium bicolor | reverse complement strand
TCCAGACCAGTACAAACAACTACCTTAAGTATATTAACAAGAAGAGTTCCAATTGAACCAACGAGATTAGAGATACAAACAACTTTGAATAAAACACGACTAAGTCGTAACTCGCAAGGAATGATTAATACACAATAACATTAAAAGACACCTCCCGAAAGAGGAGAGAGTGGTAGTCAACCTAATGACAACTATAAAAACCCATTAAAAGGGCGAATAAACATAAGTAAAAACCTCATAAGGATCAATACTAATTACACTAACACAATTATTGGCATCCAAAAGAACCTACGCAACAGTAATTATCACCACCCATAAGAGGGGCATAAAAGGGATTACTCTCCAACAGAGAACACAAACAACACCGAATGAGGTAACAATCTTGTATGCCGAATTAAGGGCAACAATACGTTTGCACCCACAAGGGGCTGAACATAAGTACACCGTTATACAATAAAAGACAGGCAATACTAGCACACTAGCAGATGCCTTAAGCTCTAGAGCAAATGTTACAATGACCTAACCATCGAATCGACTACCATTATGACAAGACCAGAAGTGAAACTCGCATAGGACTCAGATGATGAGAAACAAATCGTAGGCAGGCTATGCAAACAGCCTAGACCGTCAGAGGACACACTCCAAATAAATACGGCGTTCAACATCATAAACCACACAGGAACTAATAAGGGCACAATTATACCTTTGTTAAACAACATGGAAAAATAGAAAAGATATAAAATATACATATGATATGTCGAAGGAGGCAAGGCTCAATATAAACACAACAAGGGATTCCCTAGCAAAAGCGGGGAGAAACACACAAGTATTGACGTGAGAACAGTATACTGAAAATACAATATATAACATCACAAAGTACATAACAAATATTACAATTAATGTATTTATTTCGGAACATAACAACCTGGAACCACGAAATGACAAGAATTACCTTCGTGGATTTATAAGCTAATACATTTAAACTTTAGAGACTAGTGCAAAGAGCGCTAATGACAAACCATAGTCAATGTCATACTTCACCTCAACTAGAAACCAATGAGTGAAGATAACAACAATTCAAAATATATTCCGCACCAGTCATCCAGAACGTCTGGACACGACTAAGACCCAATCGTGTGCATCTACAATTAATAATACCGCACCGACTGAGGTACCTCCGTTGCCAAATGAAGAGAAGACCGTAAATGACACTGTCATATTTGAACGAGGTCAGCAATAACTCGCTGCTAATAAACCATCTACAATATGTCCTTAGGAACAAGAGGGAAAACTAAGCTCTATGTACGTGGGTGTGCACCTCATTACGGAGCGAGTGGGCCCAATAGAACGTATTTGGGGGAGCGCACAAAGTACTCTACACCTTTGACTGAAAAAGAATGTGCCTCACCCTTCTCATTTTCCTTTTAGAGCCGAGTGATGAGAAAAGGGTCAATTCTGTTGGTCGAACCATGAGGCGAAAAGACCACATGGGAGTTGGAGAACTTCATGAGAGCCAAGTATCCAACGCTCTTCTTATAGCGACTGTGTGATACTTTGGGGGTCACGGGGCGTAACCCTTTTAAGGGGGTAGAGCCCTTAGCATATTTAGCCATTTTATGTTATTTTTGGTGGTATGTATGTGCTTTAAGCATTTGCGTGGTGCTTGTTGTGTATTTGTGCGTTAAGCACTTGAGATGTACTTGATTAGGTGGATGTGTTTTAAGCAGTTGAGATGTGTTTTATGATATGTTGTGCCTAGAGCACTTGATTATTATGCATGGATGTCCTTAGGGACTTGTGATATATATGTGTTGGTTTTGATTGGAAACGGTACTGACGTCCTTCGGGACTGGTGATATATATATATATATATAATATGGTTGGTGTGGATTGGAAGACTAATGGTTGAATGGAATGGATTATACTTCAGGAAAGTGTTGGAACTTTAGAATTGATAGGACTAGATGAATTGGAACCTTGAGATTCGTTGGGTAGTTAGGTACACATTCGATTTAGACGACTTCGGGACGAAGTCCTTTTAAGGGGGTTGTAACACCCCAACCGCTAATCCTTTCTTACTCCTCTAATCATGCTCATAATTACCAGAATCGCAGCGGAATACTTACTTACTCCCGGCGGGTGATACAATGCCGTTAACCATCCAAGATCAACAAGGCTACGCTACTTACCATCTCGGTCTGACGATTAGAATAAGCAAATACCTACTACTTACTTTACAATACCAAATACTTAGATTACAATTGATTACCGAGTATACCAAATTATATGAATTACAATCCAATGTTACTTCCCATAAATGAAGAGTTTATACAACCTCTCCTTACTATCCAAGTAAAATTCATCATCCCAAAAAGGTGTACCACATGGTACACCGGCTACTCAAAAGGCTCTAGCCGTGTACAACTCGGTACACTATTTCAATACTGCCAACTACATCCAAAAAGAATCACATGCTGCCCTTACCCTACCATCACGCCTCGCGGGTACCTGTGGAGTAAAAACATTCCCCCGAGGGGGTCAGCTTACGCTGAACATGATAACCGCATACCCGCGTACTAGCGAGGGTACGCCAACTATTTGGTCGTATACATGCGGTTCGTTTCATACATACATACATACATGCTTTATACAATACAATTCAATACATTCATTTCAAGGCATACATTCATACAATACATACAAGCATGGAAGACAATACAAGTCAACCGTTATACTTACCGAATACTCACCGCATTACGGAGACACAACTCTCCAATACATACAAAGGTCCAGTTAGCCTTATTACACACCCGGGTTAATCGGATGTTCAATACTCTTTTACTCCGGGTCAATGACTTACAATAGTCAAGACCAATACAATAATACTTACTACTTACTATTACTTCCAGTTAAGTCGGTATGACCTCCGGGCAGGGAGTACTATCTCCCACCACCGGGCTTTAAGATGGCACACTAATCCAGGATGCTACCCATACAAGGGAATTGGTCCAAGGAAAAGATCATAGCCAGGATTCGGTTCCAACCTCTTGTTGGTTCCTTATCCTCACGCGTGGCCGAAACTATATCGGGCTTCTACTCATTCCATTTTACTCATACTCATGTTAGGAGTTAGGTTGTTAGGAATTAGTAGAAGTCCATACTTACTTCCATACATACATACAATACACAAGTACTCATACTTACACATACACTTCATTTCCATTACATTCTTCATGATTATACAAACTAAATGTTCAGAAGAATACAACAAGAACAAATGGTTCAAAACACATTATGTGCAATATAAATCCGATTCATGCATTATCTTCGTTGGTGATCACATAGCACACAAATCGGGGTAACCAAGTTAGGATACAGGGCATGAAGAATCATACCGTTCACCGTCGCTTACGTTCTACCGGTTCCTTTGGAGCTCAACTATTTGATTCCTATACATACATGAAGTTGTATGATCAATGGTCTATTATTGATCCAACTTACTCTCATTAATACTCCTAATTTATACTTCTACTCCTTTACATTCAACTTGATTATATACCATTCTTAGTACCTCTTATCCTGCTTCCTTACCTTTACTACTTCACTATAAGGTACTACCACACATATAGGCATATAGGTATCTAGGCATATTGTATATATACATAACATGATTGATATAACCATATGATGAAATACTCTTTTTTTTTTTTTTTTTTTTTTTTTTTTTTTTTTTGTCAGGACCGGACTTGCGACCGACCTTGCAAGTCCGGTCCATTCCAGTAGCTACCAGTACCGAAAATTCCTGGCCCGACCGAACTTGCAAGTCCGGTCGCAAGTTCGGTCGCTTCCAGTAGCTCAGGTTACGGAATTTTCTGGCCGACCGAACTTGCAGTCCGGTCGCAAGTCGGTCGATTCCAGTAGCTATTCTCGGGAAATTTTTCTGGCCGACCGAACTTGCATGTCCGGTCGCAAGTCCGGTCGATTCCAGTAGGTTACAGATGGAAATTTTTCTGGCCGACCGAACTTGCAAGTCCGGTCGCAAGTTCGGTCGATTCCAGTATACAGACGGGAGAATTTCTGTCCGACCGACTTGCAAGTCCGGTCGCAAGTCCGGTCGATTCCAGTAGCTCCCCGTCTTTGTAAATCTGGGCTGACCGACCTTGCAAGTCGGTCGCAGTCCGGTCGGCCCCAGTACTTCAGTTTTAAAATCTGTTTTCAATGTATTCTTTACCCATTGCTTCCCAATCTTTACCAATACTTCCCCACATGATTTAGCACTATTAGCATCTAAATCACCTTAGTTCATCCACCAACTTACTACTCAATCCTACACAACTTATACCATTTCCACTCATTCAACACTTACATTACTTTTTTTCACACTATGCTACAGATTTTAGTTCTTCTATGCTACAGATTTTCATCTCAACTCTTATTCCAATACTCCCTCAACTAATGCTATACCTAGCATCCAAAATACATTACTCACTCTAGTTCATTCTCAACATACTTCTTTCAAAATCTGTTACAACTACAAACACCCATTTTACACTCTCAATCTTACAAATGTGCCTAAGTCCTCAAATTCCTAAATGAATTTGACATAGCCTCCCCTATATTTCTAACATTCTCCACACATTATTTCAGCTCACAATATCATTCTTCAACCTGTTACACAATACATCATTTACAATTCACACTACCACAACAACATAAAATCCTGCACACATACACATTACTACCCAATGTTTTCCCAAGCTTTTAAAACTCATTTAAAAACTTCAAAACTGTTACAATATCATTCTTCATTTACTACAATACATTGCTACTCATTACTCAATTCTTACTCATTTTATTACTCAAAAACTGTTACATTACAATACACAAACTAACACAAGGTAAGAGTATTTACCTTGTCGTTAGTTCTTTCTTTCTTTTCCTCTTCCTTCCTTCTCCTTTGTTCTCGGTCCCAATGAGACTCAACACACACAAGTGCTACAGCACATACACATACACAATACCATTTAGTTCATTTTATACTAACCCTAGAATTTAAGTTTTAGGGTTTAGAAAGAAGGTTACCTTCCAATGAGTAGATGAGTTCTTGACTAGCAAGAGAACAAATTCTAGCCCACAAAGAAGCCAAATCGGCTGGAGCAACAAAGGAGCCAAGATTCAAAAATGAAATTCTTAAAATGCAAACAAGGGCTAGAAACATGGATTTTCGAATTCTTTTTACCTCAAGATGAAGAGGAGGTGAAGGTGCTTCTAATGGTGGCTTCAAATCTCAAATGGTGAAACCCTCAAAAACGAAATGGAGCTTTTGGATTTTTGAAAGGGAAAGTGTCTCCTTTGCAAGGGGATTACAATGGTACTAATTTTGTAATTTTTGGAGCAAGTTTAGTGGGTTAACAAGAGGAGAGAAGGGAGTTGTGAGTTTCTTCATCTCCATGCTGTCGCAGGAGAAGAAGAGAGAATAGAAGGAGGAGAAAAACGTGTGAGGAGGGGAGGGGTAGGAGAGAGAGTCTTTTTTTCTTTACTTATTTCTTTGTCTTTTAGTTATAGAGAAAATAAAGAGAGTGGGGGAGAAATCGGCCCACACACACACACCACATTTTATTTTTATTTGCAAAGTGGACACACTAAGTTTGTTTATTTGCATTCTACCCCACAACTTACCGGTTGTTACAGTTTTCACTAACCGGTACCCGTTTTCCGGAATTTTCTCGTTTAATTAATTTTATTGGTTCTAAAGCTTCACTAATATTTATTAGTGACTATTTAGTTGACCAAAATTGTTACGAGTCTATTTGACCCGCTTAAAGTCGTTTTCCCGGTTTCCTCGAAAAACGCGCTTTAAGGTTCGTTTATGCTTTTAACCCATTTTAAAGGTCCGTTTTCTTCGGGATTTGTTCCCTCGTATTTATTTAAGTGTAATTAAGCCTTTAAAAATATAATTAGCCTAATTAATCACTGTTTTTAATTACGGGGTATTTCAATCTACCCCCCTTAAGAAACTTTGCCCTCAAAGTTGCTCAAGGTTACAGTTTACCATTTCTACTCATTTGGCAAGTATTGCCACAATGCATTCTACTACCACCTTACAAGGTGTTCACAATTCTTACACTACCAGCATACAATTCAATTATGTACCATGCTTACTTCGAATACCAACACATACACATCATACACAATACTCCATTCAAATACCACACAATACTCCATTCAGTTCATACATTCCACAATACACTTCACAATGTCATTCGTGTCATATACCGTACAACACAATGCATTACTCACATACATACATACCGTACTCATTGTACTACATACCGAGTACTACTAGCACTACTTTGTGCCAATAATACACTTAGCACTACATGTGCCAACCAAAATACAATTACATACATACATACTATGCAATGCTAACCCGAAGCAATGCAAAAGCAAAAGGCTCTACCCCCCTTAAAAGGGGTACGCCCCGTACCCTCCGTGCTATACGGATACTAGACATCTAGTCTACAAATAAATTCGGGTACTTCGCCTTCATGGCGTCCTCTAATTCCCAAGTCGCTTCCTCGACGTCGTGGTTAGACCACAAGACCTTCACCATTCGTACAGATTTATGGCGAGTGTCTCTTGTCTTGGTATCAAGGATTCGCAGTGGAGTCTCGACATATCTCATCGTCGGCTCTAGGGATAGTGTTCGGGTTCTAATACATGAGAGGGATCGGCTATGTATTTCTTGAGTTGTGATACATGAAAGACATCATGAACACGCCCCAATTCTTCAGGCAATGCTAGCCTATAAGCTACGGCTCCAATCCTCTCGGTAATGGCATACGGGCCTACAAATTTCGGGCTCAGTTTGCCCTTTGGCCAAATCGAAGACACCCTTCATAGGTGAGACACGCAAGAACACTTGGTCGCCCACGGCGAACTCAAGGTCGCGTCGTCGCACATCCGCATAGGATTTCTGTCTATCTTGGGCTGCCTTCATATTAGCTCGGATTTGTTGTACCTCAGCTTGTACTTGTTCCAAATACTCCGGTCCTATGATGACCGCTTCACTTGACTCATCCCAACACAACGGGGTACGGCAAGGTCTACCATACAAGCTTGGAACGGCGACATCTTAATCGAAGCATGATAGCTATTGTTATACGAAAACTCGATAAGATGAAGCTTCTCAATCCAGCTCCCCTGGAAGTCCAAGGCACATGCTCTAAGCATGTCCTCTAGTGTCTGGATGGTCCTTTCTGTCTGACCGTCGGTCTGTGGGTGGAAGGCGGTGCTAAGCTTCAACTCAGTACCAAGCGCTTCCCGTGTTGCTCTCCAGTATCTCGAAAGAAATCTGGTGTCGCGGTCAGATACAATGGTTTTCGGGACTCCGTGGTGTCGGATGATCTCCTTGTCGAATAGCTCTGCGAGCTTCGCCACCTTCCAAGTGTCCTTCATCGGTATGAATCGGGCAACCTTGGTGAGGCGATCGACTACTACCCAGATCATGTTGAGTCCTCCCCTAGCAGGTGGGAGTCCAACAACAAAATCCATAGAGATGTCGTGGAATTTCCACTCCGGAATGGGCATAGATTGCACCATTCCTCCCGGTCTTCGGTGCTCAAACTTCACTTCTGGCAAGTGAGACACCTCAGAACATACTCAGTCACGTCTGATTTCATTCCTTGCCACCAGAAGTACCTCTTCATGTCTTTGTACATTTTAGAGGCTCCCGGATGGACATGCAATGTCGAACAATGTGACTCTCGCAGAATGCGATCCCTTAGCTCAGCATTGCTTCGGGGGACGCATAATCTGCCATTCAATCGGATCAGACCATCTTCATGCAATTGAAGTCGTACTTTCGGCTCTCGAAGGTACCATCTGTGATTTTCTGTCTGATCTCTGTGAAGTAAGGGTCGCTCAACTGAGCGTCTCGCACCTCGTCAACCAAGCTAGAAGAAGCGAGTAGCGAATGGAGCGAGTGTGCTCGACGACTCAGGGCGTCGGCTACACGTTTGCCTTCCCTTCTTTATACTGGAGGTTGATGTCATAATCTGATAGGAACTCCATCCACCTCCTTTGTCTTAATTCAGCTCTTTCTGGGTAAATACGTACTGCAGCTTTTGTGGTCGGAGTAGATGGTGATGCTTACCCCATAGAGATAGTGTCGCCATATCTTCAAGGCGAAGACAATGGCTCCTAACTCTAGATCATGTGTCGGGTAATTCTCCTCATGCTTTTTCAGCTGGCGAGAAGCATAGGCTACCACCTTGCCATGCTGCATGAGCACGCATCCCATTCCCTTACCCGATGCATCACAATACACCTCAAATCCCTCTGTGCCCTCTGGAAGTGTGAGAACTGGCGCTGAGGTCAATGAGTCTTTCAGTGTCTGGAAGGATAGTTCGCACTCCTTTGTCCATACAAAGGGTGCATCTTTCTTCATCAGTGACGTCATGGGCTTAGCGACTTTGAGAAGTCCTTTACAAACCTCGGTAATAACCGGCTAAACCAAGAAAGCTCCGGATGTCGGTAACAGTCTTAGGTCTAGGCCATGATCGCACTGCTTCGATTTTGGATGGATCTACTGAAATACCCGCGCTCGATATGACATGACCAAGGAATGATACCTGATCTAGCCAAAACTCGCATTTGGAGAACTTCGCATACAGCTGGTTCTCGCGCAGTGTCTCAAGTACTTTTCTCAAGTGGTTTTCATGCTCTTCTGGTGACTTCGAATACACAAGAATGTCGTCAATGAATACTACTACCGAAGTGTCCAGCTGATCACTGAATAACCGATTCATTAGGTCCATGAACTTGGCTGGTGCATTAGACAAACCGAATGGCATCACCGTGAATTCGTAGTGGCCATATCTTGTTCGGAATGCTGTTTTCTGAATGTCTTGCTCTTTGATAGCAATTTGGTGGTAACCGGATCGGAGATCAATCTTAGAAAAGACGGATGCTCCCTTCAACTGATCGAACAGGTCGTCGATGCGTGGCAATGGGTACTTGTTCTTTACAGTGACCGCATTCAATTCGCGGTAGTCGATGCAGAGGGGGCTACCGTCCTTCTTCTTCACGAAGAGGACCGGTGCTCCCCAGGGTGATACGCTCGGGCGTATAAACCCTTTGTCGAGAAGATCATGTAATTGTTCTTTGAGTTCTGCCATTTCTGCTGGTGCCATACGGTATGGTGCCCTAGCAATGGGACCAGTACCCGGTACAAGGTCGATTTCAAACTCTACCGCTCTCTGTGGTGGCATACCAGGTAGCTCTTGGGAAATACATCAGGGAATTCTGAGACTACTGCTACCTCGTCACTGAACTCTGGATCTCTCTCCAGGTCTTGCACGTGACATAAATATACTTCGTGCCCTTTTCTGAGCTCCCGATACATTGCCATAGCGGAGATGACTGTGGTTGAAGGCTCTCTTGGTCTCTGGCGGTATGAAACAGTGACCCCAGATGGACTCTTGAGTAGCAAGCGGTGCTCGGCGCATAGGATCCGTCCCTTGTGCCGCTCCAACCAGTTCATTCCAATTATCAAGTCGAATCCCAATCCGTTGAATTCAATGAAGGAAATGGGAAACGCTTCACCTTTGATTTGAATGGTGGCGGTGGTAATACTTAGTGCATTTTACTCGCTCCTTCGACGGGAGAGTAACCAAGAAGTTTGGTAGCTCATCTGCGTCTAGCCCCAACCTTGTAGCGAATGATGGCGATACAAAGGTGTGAGAGGCGCCGGAGTCGAATAATACTGGCTTCGATGCCGTTTACTGGGAATGTTCCCGTTAGAATGGTGCCGCTTCTGCCGGCTTGTTCTTCGGTGAGGATGCTCAGGTTACCTTCGGTACCGAGTCCACAACCTATTGATTCATAAGATTATAAGTAAGGATGGTGGAACGCAAGTGGAATTTAATAACCAACACTGCTTTTATTGAATAACCAACCATCATACATACTGTGTCTCTAATACACGTTACTACTGGATTACATGATACTACAAGATTAATACTTTCTAAAGGTGAGGTTCAGGCGTCCTGGTTTCATGTGTGTGGCATTGATACTGCCGGTGGTGCCGTATTCAACTTGATCTTCTGGATCCCGTGATACAGCAACCTTGATTTTCCACCCATGATAGACATCTCCTGATCTCAATACCAATTTTCTGCGAGGTCCACACGCTTCCGCTCGCTATACAAAAATACGGCGTCATCACCAATGGACCAAGACACTACGGGCACTCCTAGTTCAAGAGATTCCGCTGTCTCGTCCTTGTCTTGGTGTAAGCCAAGTCGTCCTTCTTTCTCATAGAAGTTGAATACACACATCTGCTTCAAGTGCAGGATTGGTTCATCTTCATACGTTGTGCAATTTCTACAGCTTGTGTGACAAGCGTTTGGAATTCTGGGGGTATTGCTGGAGGTGTTGCTCCGTCTCTGTTCGCGTCGTTTGGTATGTCTTGGTATAAGGGTTCCAATCCTTTCCCAAGCACATAAGCTTTCAGCTTCATTGTAGCTCCACCGGGGAATTCGGGTGTATAAAATCCTCCTGGACCCGTTCCTAACTCGTTGCATCGTCGGATGATTGAAATTTGTGCTTCGGGTGTCAGGTATCCTTTTAATAAGATCATACCTGGGCGGATGACCTGACACTGTTCGTTGTTGAAGTGGTGGTTGGCGATGTCGGTCTCTTCATGAGGTGAGTTTGAAGGTATTGGGTAACAGATATGGAATTTCCCTAAGGTGGTAAATTCATCTAGAATGAGTTCTAGGCTTACTAATTCATTTCATGTTCAATACATACTTCCACGTTACTTACTCATGCTCAATTTCATACTTCAAGTACTTACGCATTCATACATACTCATACAGTTACTTCACTACTTAGACATGCTTTCAAGGATTAAAGGTTACGGTAGTTACCTGGGCCGGACTTAGTCCCGGTCCCATCACGGTCTATGATGTGTAGGGCCGGCTGCCTCTGCGGTGCGCCCTTCTGCGGACCTCGGGATCCCTGTCCCTGTGAGGTGTGCTGGGCATGAGCATCGCCAGATGCAGCTTCCTTGCCCTCACGCTGCTTGTAGCCCTGGTAGTTGCCCTTGGGCCTAGAATTCTCCGGGCATGCATTGGCACGGTGGCCCGGTTTCTGACAAGTGAAGCAGCGGATCTCCCTTCCTTGGCAATCTGTGCCGGGATGATCCTTGTTGCAGTTACGGCAGATGTACTGCGGCCATCAGATTGGTTCTTCCTGGCCAAATCCAGAACCTATAGCTTCCAAGTTAGCAAGGTTCGGTATACTTACAATACTCATACATACTAATTCACAAGTGTACTAATTCGGTTTGGTTACTTACCCCTGTAGGGCTGAGACCTCAGTGGCTTCGCTGCCACTGGTGCGGTGTAGGCAAGCTGCAATGGCTCAGCTGCCTTGCCCTTCTCAGCATGGGCACCGCCGTCTCCTGAAGTGTTCTTCTGATGAGAATACTTCTTCTTCTTCTTCCATGGTTTGGATTGGGTGTGATCATCGGAGGTGTTACCTTTGCCGCTCACCTTGCGCTTCAGCGCTTGCTCCTCATCTCTCAGCTGGCAGGTGATCTCAACTCGAGATGCAGCATGGTAACACTCCTGAATTACTTAGGCATTAGGTTACACTTACATACGGGAATACTTTACATTACTCATGGCTTTTAAGGGTTCAACTTGTTTACCTGAAGGGAGGTAAACCGGTGAAGCCCATGCCATACCGGAGTCGATGGCTCAATCCGCCGTAGAAGCGGTCGACCAAGACTTGGCCGGTATACCCAAGGTCGGGTAGAAGTCTAAGGAGAGAGGTGAAGGTGCGGTAATATTCATCAACCGTCATCTTCTCGGTCATCTTAAGTGCATCGAGCTCAAGCCTTTTCTTGGTCTTGACATGCTCGGGGTAGTATTTAGATCGGAGGAGAGAGGTGAATGCTTCCCATCCGAATGCCGGTCAGCATGTGCTCGGCCTTAACGAGCTTCCACCAGTCCATAGCCGCGTCTTCAGTAGTACGCAGCTATCTCACTCGACTCCAGCGGGAGTCTCAAGTGTCTCGAAGGCCGTCTCCATCTCGGAGAGGTAGGCCTCGAGCTTGGCGGGGTCGCTCTCGCCTCTAAAGTTGGAGGTCGAAGGTCGGCGACTGCTTTACCCAATTAGTCTCACGGGGATGAGGTGGGTCGGGTGCTGCTGCTGCTGCTGCTGTGGTTCTGCTGTGTGCTGTACAGCGGTGATTACTTCCGGTAGCATCTGTGACCGTGGCGGCGACGATCTCAGCTATCGTCTGCGCGCCCGGTCCACCAGATGTCTCTCCTCTAGGTCGGCCTCGACCTCGTCCTGACATCTGAACAAGTGTGGATTACATTAGATGTGATACTATGACCTCATGGTCTTCATTCAAGCAATGGTATCGTTTGCAGACGTCAAGGGTATCCGTTATTGCTAACGGTAGTTCCTAGTTAGGTTTCTAAGTATCCGTCTTAGACGGTTGAAATCCTAACTCGGTAATCACTACTTAATACTTCTAATCATCAGAGCGAGACTTCGCTCTGATACCACTTTTTGTAACACCCCAACCGCTAATCCTTTCTTACTCCTCTAATCATGCTCATAATTACCAGAATCGCAGCGGAATACTTACTTACTCCCGGCGGGTGATACAATGCCGTTAACCATCCAAGATCAACAAGGCTACACTACTTACCATCTCGGTCTGACGATTAGAATAAGCAAATACTACTACTTACTTTACAATACCAAATACTTAGATTACAATTGATTACCGAGTATACCGAATTATATGAATTACAATCCAATACTTCCCAAATGAAGAGTTTATACAACCTCTCCTTACTATCCAAGTAAAATTCATCATCCAAAAAGGTGTACCACATGGTACACCGGCTACTCAAAAGGCTCTAGCCGTGTACAACTCGGTACACTATTTCAATACTCAACTACATCCAAAAAGAATCACATGCTGCCCTTACTCTACCATCACGCCTCGCGGGTACCTGTGGAGTAAAAACATTCCCCCGAGGGGGTCAGCTTACGCTGAACATGATAACCGCATACCCCGCGTACTAGCGAGGGTACGCCAACTATTTGGTCGTATACATGCGGTTCGTTTCATACATACATACATACATTTATACAATACAATTCAATACATTCATTTCAAGGCATACATTCATACAAACATACAAGCATGGAAGACAACAAGTCAACCGTTATACTTACCGAATACTCACCGCATTACGGAGACACAATTCTCCAATACATACAAAGGTCCAGTTAGCCTTATTACACACCCGGGTTAATCGGATGTTCAATACTTTTACTCCGGGTCAATGACTTACAATAGTCAAGACCAATACATACAATACTTACATACTTACATACTTACTTCCAGTTAAGTCGGTATGACCTCCGGGCAGGGAGTACTATCTCCCACCACCGGGCTTTAAGATGGCACACTAATCCAGGATGCTACCCATACAAAGGGAATTGGTCCAAGGAAAAGATCATAGCCAGGATTCGGTTCCAACCTCTTGTGGTTCCTTATCCTCACGCGTGGCCGAAACTATATCGGGCTTCTACTCATTCCATTTACTCATTACTCATGTTAGGAGTTAGGTTGTTAGGAATTAGTAGAAGTCCATTCTTACTTCCATACATACATACAATACACAAGTACTCATACTTACACATACACTTCATTTCCATTCATTCATTTCATGAATTTACAAACAAATGTTCAAGAGCAATAACAAGAACAATATAGTTCAAACACAATTATGTGCAATATAATCCGATTCATGCATTTATCTCGTTGGTGATCACATAAGCACACAAATCGGGGTAACCAAGTTAGGATACAGGGCATGAAGAAATCATACCGTTCACCGTCGCTTACGTTCTACCGGTTCCTTTGGAGCTCAACTATTTGATTCCTATACATACATGAAGTTGTATGATCAATGGTCTATTATTGATCCAACTTACTCCTTCATTAATACTCCTAATTATATCTTCTACTCCTTTACATTCATACTTGATTATTATACCATTTTTTCTTAGTACCTCTTATCCTTGCTTCCTTACCTTTACTACTTCACTTATAATGTACTACCACACATATATGCATATAGGTATCTAGGCATATATATGTATATATACATATACATATGATTGCTATAACCATATGATAGAAATACTCTTTTTTTTTTTTTTTTTTTTTTTTTTTTTTTTTGTCAGGACCGGACTTGCGACCGACCTTGCAAGTCCGGTCCATTCCAGTAGCTACCAGTACCGAAAATTCCTGGCCCGACCGAACTTGCAAGTCCGGTCGCAAGTTCGGTCGCTTCCAGTAGCTCAGGTTACGGAATTTCTTCTGGCCGACCGAACTTGCAAGTCCGGTCGCAAGTTCGGTCGATTCCAGTAGCTATCCTCGGGAAATTTTTCTGGGCCGACCGAACTTGCATGTCCGGTCGCAAGTCCGGTCGATTCCAGTAGGTTACAGGATGGAAATTTTTCTGGCCGACCGAACTTGCAAGTCCGGTCGCAAGTTCGGTCGATTCCAGTAAACTACAGACGGGAGAATTTCTCTGGTCCGACCGAACTTGCAAGTCCGGTCGCAAGTCCGGTCGATTCCAGTAGCTCACCCGTCTTTGTAAATCTGGGCTCGACCGACCTTGCAAGTTCGGTCGCAAGTCCGGTCGGCCCCAGTACTTCAGTTTTAAAATCTGTTTTCAAATGTATTCTTTACCCATTACTTCCCAAATCTTTACCAATACTTCCCCACATGATTTAGTACTATCTAAGCATCCTAAATCACCTTAGTTCATCCACCAAACTTACTACTCAATCCTTACACAACTTATACCATTTCCAACATCTCATCTCAACACTTACATTACTTTTTTTTTCCACACTATTGCTACAGATTTTAGTTTCTTCCACTATGCTACAGATTTTCATCTCAACTCTTGCATTCCAATACTCCTTCAACTAATGCTATACCTAGCATCCAAAATGCATTACCTTACACTCTAGTTTCATTCCCTCAACATACTTCTTTCAAAATCTGTTACAACTACAAGACCACCCATTTTTACACTCTTCAAGTCTGTTACAAATGTGCCTAAGTCCTCAAATTCCTAAATGAATTTTGACATAGCCTCCCCTATATTTCTAACATTCTCCACACATTATTTCAGCTCACGAATACTCATTCTCTCAACCTGTTACACAATACATCATTCTCACAATTCCAACACTACCACAACAACATAAAATCCTGCACACATACACGCTTACTACCCAATGTTTTCCCAAGCTTTTAAAACTCATTTAAAAACTTCAAAACTGTTACAATATCATTCTTCATTGTACTACAATACACTTGCTACTCATTACTCAATTCATTACTCATTTTATTACTCAAAAAACTGTTACATTACAATACACAACTAACACAAGGTAAGAGTATTTACCTTGTCTTGTTAGGTTACTTCCTTTCTTTTCCTCTTCCTTCTTCTTCTCCTTTGTTCTCGGTCCCAATGATCAAACACACACAAGTGCTACAGCACATACACATACACAATACCATTTAGTTTCATTTTATACTAACCCTAGAATTTTAGTTTTAGGGTTTAGAAAGAAGGTTACCTTCCAATGAGTAGATGAGCTCTTGACTAGCAAGAGAACAAATTCCTAGCCCACAAAGAAGCCAAACGGCTGGAGCAACAAAGGAGAAAGCATTCAAAAACTGAAATTCTTAAAATGCAAACAGGGCTAGAAAATGGTTTTCGAATTCTTTTTACCTCAAGATGAAGAGGAGGTGAAGGTGCTTCTAATGGTGGCTTCAAATCTCAAATGGTGAACCCTCAAAAACGAAATGGAGTTTTGGATTTTTGAAAGGAGGAAAGTGTTCTCCTTTGCAAGGGGATTCAATGGTACTAATTTTGTAATTTTTGGAGCAAGTTTAGTGGGTTAACAAGAGAGAGAAGGTGAGTTGGTGAGTTTCTTCAAATCCATGCTTCGCAGGGAAGAAGGAGAATAGGAAGAGGAGAAAAACGTGTGAGGAGGGGAGGGTAGGAGAGAGAGTCTAATTTTTCTTTACTTATTTCTCTTGTCTTTTAGTTCATAAGAGAAATAAGAGAGTGGGGGACTATCGATCCCACATACACACACACCACATTTTATTTTTATTTGCAAAGTGGACACACTAATTTGTTTATTTGCATTCTACCCCAAACTTACCGGTTGTTACAGTTTTCACTAACCGGTACCCGTTTTCCGGAATTTTCTCGTTTAATTAATTTTATTGGTTCTAAAGCTTCACTAATATTTATTAGTGACTATTTAGTTGACCAAAATTTTACGAGTCTATTTGACCCGCTTAAAGTCACGTTTTCCCGGTTTCCTCGAAAAACGCGCTTTAAGGTTCGTTTATGCTTTTAACCCATTTTAAAGGTCCGTTTTCTTCGGGATTTGTTCCCTCGTATTTATTTAAGTGTAATTAAGCCTTTAAAAATATAATTAGCCTAATTAATCACTGTTTTTAATTACGGGGTATTTCAATCTACCCCCCTTAAGAAACTTTGCCCTCAAAGTTGCTCGAGGTTACAGTTTACCACTTCTACTCATTTGGCAAGCTAGTTGCCACAATGCATTCTACTACCACCTTACAAGGTGTTCACAATTCTTACACTACCAGCATCCACAATTCAAATACTATGTACCATGCTTACTTCGAATACCATACACATACACAGTTCATACACAATACTCCATTCAAATACCATACACAATACTCCATTCAGTTCATACATTCCACAATACACTTCACAATGTCATTCGTGTCATATACCGTACAACACTAATGCATTACTCATTACATACATACCGTACTCATTGTACTACATACCGAGTACTACTAGCACTACTTTGTGCCAATACAATACACTTAGCACTACATGTGCCAACCAAAATACAATTACATACATACATACTATGCAATGCTAACCCGAAGCAATGCAAAAGCAAAAGGCTCTACCCCCCTTAAAAGGGGTACGCCCCGTACCCTCCGTGCTATACGGATACTAGACATCTAGTCTACAAATAAATTCGGGTACTTCGCCTTCATGGCGTCCTCTAATTCCCAAGTCGCTTCCTCGACGTCGTGGTTAGACCACAAGACCTTCACCATTCGTACAGATTTATGGCGAGTGTCTCTTGTCTTGGTATCAAGGATTCGCAGTGGAGTCTCGACATATCTCATGGTCGGCTCTAGGGATAGTGTTCGGGTTCTAATACATGAGAGGGATCGGCTATGTATTTCTTGAGTTGTGATACATGAAAGACATCATGAACACGCCCCAATTCTTCAGGCAATGCTAGCCTATAAGCTACGGCTCCAACCCTCTCGGTAATGGCATACGGGCCTACAAATTTCGGGCTCAGTTTGCCCTTCTGGCCAAATCGAAGACACCCTTCATAGGTGAGACACGCAAGAACACTTGGTCGCCCACGGCGAACTCAAGGTCGCGTCGTCGCACATCCGCATAGGATTTCTGTCTATCTTGGGCTGCCTTCATATTAGCTCGGATTTGTTGTACCTCAGCTTGTACTTGTTCCAAATACTCCGGTCCTATGATGACCGCTTCGCTTGACTCATCCCAACACAACGGGGTACGGCAAGGTCTACCATACAAGGCTTGGAATGGCGACATCTTAATCGAAGCATGGTAGCTATTGTTATACGAAAACTCGATAAGATGAAGCTTCTCAATCCAGCTCCCCTGGAAGTCTAAGGCACATGCCCTAGCATATCCTCTAGTGTTGGATGGTCCTTTCTGTCTGACCGTCGGTCTGTGGATGGAAGGCGGTGCTAAGCTTCAACTCAGTACCAAGCGCTTCCCGTGTTGCTCTCCAGTATCTCGAAAGAAATCTGGTGTCGCGGTCAGATACAATGGTTTTTGGGACTCCGTGGTGTCGGATGATCTCCTTGTCGAATAGCTCTGCGAGCTTCGCCACCTTCCAAGTGTCCTTCATCGGTATGAATCGGGCAACCTTGGTGAGGCGATCGACTACTACCCAGATCATGTTGAGTCCTCCCCTAGCAGGTGGGAGTCCAACAACAAAATCCATAGAGATGTCGTGGAATTTCCACTCCGGAATGGGCATGGATTGCACCATTCCTCCCGGTCTTCGGTGCTCAAACTTCACTTTGGCAAGTGAGACACCTCAGAACATACTCAGTCACGTCTGATTTCATTCCTGCCACCAGAAGTACCTCTTCATGTCTTTGTACATTTTAGAGGCTCCCGGATGGACATGCAATGTCGAACAATGTGACTCTCGCAGAATGCGATCCCTTAGCTCAGCATTGCTTCGGGGGACGCATAATCTGCCATTCAATCGGATCAGACCATCTTCATGCAATTTGAAGTCGTACTTTCGGCTCTCGAAGGTACCATCTGTGATTTTCTGTCTGATCTCTGTGAAGTAAGGGTCGCTCAACTGAGCGTCTCGCACCTCGTCAACCAAGCTAGAAGAAGCGAGTAGCGAATGGAGCGAGTGTGCTCGACGACTCAGGGCGTCGGCTACAACGTTTGCCTTCCCTTCTTTATACTGGAGGTTGATGTCATAATCTGATAGGAACTCCATCCACCTCCTTTGTCTTTTCAGTTCTTTCTGGGTAATACGTACGTGCTTTTGTGGTCGGAGTAGATGGTGATGCTTACCCCATAGAGATAGTGTCGCCATATCTTCAAGGCGAAGACAATGGCTCCTAACTCTAGATCATGTGTCGGGTAATTCTCCTCATGCTTTTTCAGCTGGCGAGAAGCATAGGCTACCACCTTGCCATGCTGCATGAGCACGCATCCCATTCCCTTACCCGATGCATCACAATACACCTCAAATCCCTCTGTGCCCTCTGGAAGTGTGAGAACTGGCGCTGAGGTCAATGAGTCTTTCAGTGTCTGGAAGGATAGTTCGCACTCCTTTGTCCATACAAAGGGTGCATCTTTCTTCATCAGTGACGTCATGGGCTTAGCGACTTTGAGAAGTCCTTTACAAACCTTCGGTAATAACCGGCTAAACCAAGAAAGCTCCGGATGTCGGTAACAGTCTTAGGTCTAGGCCATGATCGCACTGCTTCGATTTTATGGATCTACTGATATACCCGCGCTCGATATGACATGACCAAGGAATGATACCTGATCTAGCCAAAACTCGCATTTGGAGAACTTCGCATACAGCTGGTTCTCGCGCAGTGTCTCAAGTACTTTTCTCAAGTGGTTTTCATGCTCTTCTGGTGACTTCGAATACACAAGAATGTCGTCAATGAATACTACTACCGAAGTGTCCAGCTGATCACTGAATAACCGATTCATTAGGTCCATGAACTTGGCTGGTGCATTAGACAAACCGAATGGCATCACCGTGAATTCGTAGTGGCCATATCTTGTTCGGAATGCTGTTTTCTGAATGTCTTGCTCTTTGATAGCAATTTGGTGGTAACCGATCGGAGATCAATCTTAGAAAAGACGGATGCTCCCTTCAACTGATCGAACAGGTCGTCGATGCGTGGCAATGGGTACTTGTTCTTTACGTGACCGCATTCAATTCGCGGTAGTCGATGCAGAGGCGGAGACTACCGTCCTTCTTCTTCACGAAGAGGACCGGTGCTCCCCAGGGTGATACGCTCGGGCGTATAAACCCTTTGTCGAGAAGATCATGTAATTGTTCTTTGAGTTCTGCCATTTCTGCGCCATACGGTATGGTGCCCTAGCAATGGGACCAGTACCCGGTACAAGGTCGATTTCAAATCTACCGCTCTCTGTGGTGGCATACCAGGTAGCTCCTTGGAAATACATCAGAATTCTGAGACTACTGCTACCTCGTCACTGAACTCTGGATCTCTCTCCAGGTCTTGCACGTGACATAAATAACTTCGTGCCCTTTTCGAGCTCCCGATACATTGCCATGCGGAGATGACTGTGGTTGAAGGCTCTCTTGGTCTCTGGCGGTATGAAACAGTGACCCCAGATGGACTCTTGAGTAGCAAGCGGTGCTCGGCGCATAGGATCCGTCCCTTGTGCCGCTCCAACCAGTTCATTCCAATTATCAAGTCGAATCCCAATCCGTTGAATTCAATGAAGGAAATGGGAAACACTTCACCTTTGATTTGAATGGTGGCGGTGTGTAATACTTAGTGCATTTTACTCGCTCCTTCGACGGGAGAGTAACCAAGAAGTTTGGTAGCTCATCTGCGTCTAGCCCCAACCTTGTAGCGAATGATGGCGATACAAGGTGTGAGAGGCGCCGGAGTCGAATAATACTGGCTTCGATGCCGTTTACTGGGAATGTTCCCGTTAGAATGGTGCCGCTCTGCCGGCTTGTTCTTCGGTGAGGATGCTCAGGTACCTTCGGTACCGAGTCCACAACCTATTGATTCATAGATTATAAGTAAGGATGGTGGAACGCAAGTGGAATTTAATAACCAACACTGCTTTTATTGAATAACCAACCATCATACATACTGTGTCTCTAATACACGTTACTACTGGATTACATGATACTACAAGATTAATACTTTCTAAAGGTGAGGTTCAGGCGTCCTGGTTCATGTGTGTGGCATTGATCACTGCCGGTGGTGCCGTATTCAACTTGATCTTCTGGATCCCGTGATACAGCAACCTTGATTTTCCACCCATGATGAGACATCTCCTGATCTCAATACCAATTTCTCTGCGAGGTCCACACGCTTCCGCTCGCTATACAAAAATACGGCGTCATCACCAATGGACCAAGACACTACGGGCACTCCTAGTTCAAGAGATTCCGCTGTCTCGTCCTTGTCTTGGTGTAAGCCAAGTCGTCCTTCTTTCTCATAGAAGTTGACAATACACATCTGCTTCAAGTGCAGGATTGGTTCATCTTCATTGTTGTGCAATTTCTACAGCTTGTGTGACAAGCGTTTGGAATTCTGGGGGTATTGCTGGAGGTGTTGCTCCGTCTCTGTTCGCGTCGTTTGGTATGTCTTGGTATAAGGGTTCCAATCCTTTCCCAAGCACATAAGCTTTAGCTTCATTGTAGCTCCACCGGGGAATTCGGGTGTATAAAATCCTCCTGGACCCGTTCCTAACTCGTTGCATCGTCGGATGATTGAAATTTGCTTCGGGTGTCAGGTATCCTTTTAATAAGATCATACCTGGGCGGATGACCTGACACTGTTCGTTGTGAAGTGGTGGTTGGCGATGTCGATCTCTTCATGAGGTGAGTTTGAAGGTATTGGGTAACAGATATGGAATTTCCCTAAGGTGGTAAATTCATCTAGAATGAGTTCTAGGCTTACTAATTCATTTCATGCTCAATACATACTTCCATGTTACTTACTCATGCTCAATTTCATACTTCGGGTACTTACACATTCATACATTTACTCATACAGTTACTTCACTACTTTAGACATGCTTTTCAAGGATTAAAGGTTACGGTAGTTACCTGGGCCGGACTTAGTCCCGGTCCCATCACGGTCAATGATGTGTAGGGCGGGCTGCCTCTGCGGTGCGCCCTTCTGCGGCCTCGGGATCCCTGTCCCTGTGAGGTATGCTGGGCATGAGCATCACCAGATGCAGCTTCCTTGCCCTCACGCTGCTTGTAGCCCTGGTAGTTGCCCTTGGGCCTAGAATTCTCCGGGCATGCATTGGCACGGTGGCCCGGTTTCTGACAATTGAAGCAGCGGATCTCCCTTCCTTGGCAATCTGTGCCGGGATGATCCTTGTTGCAGTTACGGCAGATGTAACTGCGGCCATCAGATGGTTCTTGCCCTGGCCAAATCCAGAACCTATAGCTTCCAAGTTAGCAAGGTTCGGTATACTTACAATATCTACATATACTATTCACAGTGTACTAATTCGGTTTCGGTTTCTTACCCCTGTAGGGCTGAGACCTCAGTGGCTTAGCTGCCACTGGTGCGGTGTAGGCAAGCTGCAATGGCTCAGCTGCCTTGCCCTTCTCAGCATGGGCACCGCCGTCTCCTGAAGTGTTCTTCTGATGAGTACTTCTTCTTCTTCTTCCATGGTTTGGATTGGGTGTGATCATCGGAGGTGTTACCTTTGCCGCTCACCTTGCGCTTCAGCGCTTGCTCCTCATCTCTCAGCTGGCAGGTGATCTCAACTCGAGATGCAGCGTGGTAACACTCCTGAATTACTTAGGCATTAGGTTACACTTACATACGGGAATACTAATTACATTACTCATGGCTTTTAAGGGTTCAACTTGTTTACCTGAAGGGAGGTAAACCGGTGAAGCCCATGCCATACCGGAGTCGATGGCTCAATCCGCCGTAGAAGCGGTCGACCAAGACTTGGCCGGTATACCCAAGGTCGGGTAGAAGTCTAAGGAGGAGGTGAAGGTGCGGTAATATTCATCAACCGTCATCTTCTCGGTCATCTTAAGTGCATCGAGCTCAAGCCTTTTCTTGGTCTTGACATGCTCGGGAGTATTTAGATCGGAGGAGAGAGGTAAGCTTCCCATCCGAATGCCGGATCAGCTATGTGCTCGGCCTTACGAGCTTCCACCAGTCCATAGCCGCGTCTTTCAGATAGTACGCAGCTATCCTCACTCGAACTCCAGCGGGAGTCTCAAGTGTCTCGAAGGCCGTCTCCATCTCGGAGAGGTAGGCCTCGAGCTTGGCGGGGTCGCTCTCGCCTCTAAAGTGTGGAGGTCGAAGGTCGGCGACTGCTTTTACCCAATTAGTCTCACGGGGATGAGGTGGGTCGGGTTGCTGCTGCTGCTGCTGCTGGTTCTGCTGTGTAGCTTGTACAGCGGTGATTACTTCCGGTAGCATCTGTGCTACCGTGGCGGCGACGATCTCAGCTATCGTCTGCGCGCCCGGTCCACCAGATGTCTCTCCTCTAGGTCGGCCTCGACCTCGTCCTGACATCTGAACAAGTGTGGATTACATTAGATATGTGATACTATGACCTCATGGTCTTCATTCAAGCAATAGTATCGTCTTTCAGACGTCAAGGGTATCCGTTATTGCTAACGGTAGTTCCTAGTTAGGTTTCTAAGTATCCGTCTTAACGGTTGAAATCCTAACTCGGTAATCACTATACTTAATACTTCTAATCATCAGAGCGAGACTTCGCTCTGATACCACTTTTTGTAACACCCCAACCGCTAATCCTTTCTTACTCCTCTAATCATGCTCATAATTACCAGAATCGCAGCGGAATACTTACTTACTCCCGGCGGGTGATACAATGCCGTTAACCATCCAAGATCAACAAGGCTACACTACTTACCATCTCGGTCTGACGATTAGAATAAGCAAATACATACTACTTACTTTACAATACCAAATACTTAGATTACAATTGATTACCGAGTATACCGAATTATATGAATTACAATCCAATGTACTTCCCAAATGAAGAGTTTATACAACCTCTCCTTACTATCCAATAAAATTCATCATCCCAAAAAGGTGTACCACATGGTACACCGGCTACTCAAAAGGCTAGCCGTGTACAACTCGGTACACTATTTCAATACTCCAACTACATCCAAAAAGAATCACATGCTGCCCTTACTCTACCATCACGCCTCGCGGGTACCTGTGGAGTAAAAACATTCCCCCGAGGGGGTCAGCTTACGCTGAACATGATAACCGCATACCCCGCGTACTAGCGAGGGTACGCCAACTATTTGGTCGTATACATGCGGTTCGTTTCATACATACATACATACATGCTTTATACAATACAATTCAATACATTCATTTCAAGGCATACATTCATACAATACATACAAGCATGGAAGACAATACAAGTCAACCGTTATACTTACCGAATACTCACCGCATTACGGAGACACAATTCTCCAATACATACAAAGGTCCAGTTAGCCTTATTACACACCCGGGTTAATCGGATGTTCAATACTCTTTTACTCCGGGTCAATGACTTACAATAGTCAAGACCTACAATACAATACTTACATACTTACTTCCAGTTAAGTCGGTATGACCTCCGGGCAGGGAGTACTATCTCCCACCACCGGGCTTTAATGGCACACTAATCCAGGATGCTACCCATACAAAGGGAATTGGTCCAAGGAAAAGATCATAGCCAGGATTCGGTTCCAACCTCTTGTGGTTCCTTATCCTCACGCGTGGCCGAAACTATATCGGGCTTCTACTCATTCCATTTACTCATACTCATGTTAGGAGTTAGGTTGTTAGGAATTAGTAGAAGTCCATACTTACTTTCCATACATACTACAATACACAAGTACTCATACTTGCACATACACTTCATTCTCATACATACATTTCATGAATTATACAAATGTTTGTTCAAGAGAATACAACAAGAACAATATGTTCAAACACATTATGTGCAATATAAATCCGATTCATGCATTTATCTTGTTGGTGATCACATAAGCACACAAATCGGGGTAACCAAGTTAGGATACAGGGCATGAAGAAATCATACCGTTCACCGTCGCTTACGTTCTACCGGTTCCTTTGGAGCTCAACTATTTGATTCCTATACATACATGAAGTTGTATGATCAATGGTCTATTATTGATCCAACTTACTCCTTCATTAATACTCCTAATTATATCTTCTACTCCTTTACATTCATACTTGATTATTATACCATTCTTTTCTAGTACCTCTTATCCTTGCTTCCTTACCTTTACTACTTCACTTATAATGTACTACCACACATATATGCATATAGGTATCTAGGCATATATATGTATATATACATATACATATGATTGCTATAACTATGATAAAATACTCTTTTTTTTTTTTTTTTTTTTTTTTTTTTGTCAGGACCGGACTTGCGACCGACCTTGCAAGTCCGGTCCATTCCAGTAGCTACCAGTACCGAAAATTCCTGGCCCGACCGAACTTGCAAGTCCGGTCGCAAGTTCGGTCGCTTCCAGTAGCTCAGGTTACGGAATTTCTTCTGGCCGACCGAACTTGCAAGTCCGGTCGCAAGTTCGGTCGATTCCAGTAGCTATCCTCGGGAAATTTTTCTGGGCCGACCGAACTTGCATGTCCGGTCGCAAGTCCGGTCGATTCCAGTAGGTTACAGGATGGAAATTTTTCTGGCCGACCGAACTTGCAAGTCCGGTCGCAAGTTCGGTCGATTCCAGTAAGCTACAGACGGGAGAATTTCTCTGGTCCGACCGAACTTGCAAGTCCGGTCGCAAGTCCGGTCGATTCCAGTAGCTCACCCGTCTTTGTAAATCTGGGCTCGACCGACCTTGCAAGTTCGGTCGCAAGTCCGGTCGGCCCCAGTACTTCAGTTTTAAAATCTGTTTTCAAATGTATTCTTTACCCATTCTTCCCAAATCTTTACCAATACTTCCCCACATGATTTAGTACTATCTAAGCATCCTAAATCACCTTAGTTCATCCACCAAACTTACTACTCAATCCTTACACAACTTATACCATTTTCCAACATCTCATCTCAACACTTACATTACTTTTTTTTTTCACACTATTGCTACAGATTTTAGTTTCTTCCACTATGCTACAGATTTTCATCTCAACTCTTGCATTCCAATACTCCTTCAACTAATGCTATACCTAGCATCCAAAATGCATTACCTTACACTCTAGTTTCATTCCCTCAACATACTTCTTTCAAAATCTGTTACAACTACAAGACCACCCATTTTTACACTCTTCAAGTCTGTTACAAATGTGCCTAAGTCCTCAAATTCCTAAATGAATTTTGACATAGCCTCCCCTATATTTCTAACATTCTCCACACATTATTTCAGCTCACGAATACTCATTCTCTCAACCTGTTACACAATACATCATTCTCACAATTCCAACACTACCACAACAACATAAAATCCTGCACACATACACATTTGCTACCCAATGTTCTCCCAAGTTTTAAACATCATTTAAAACTTCAAAAACTGTTACAATATCATTCTTCATTGTACTACAATACACTTGCTACTCATTACTCAATTCATTACTCATTTTATTACTCCAAAAACTGTTACATTACAATACACAAACTAACACAAGGTAAGAGTATTTACCTTGTCTTGTTAGGTTACTTCCTTTCTTTTCCTCTTCCTTCCTTCTCCTTTGTTCTCGGTCCCAATGAGACTCAAACACACACAAGTGCTACAGCACATACACATACACAATACCATTTAGTTTCATTTTATACTAACCCTAGAATTTTAGTTTTAGGGTTTAGAAAGAAGGTTACCTTCCAATGAGTAGATGAAGCTCTTGACTAGCAAGAGAACAAAATTCCTAGCCCACAAAAGAAGCCAAATCGGCTGGAGCAACAAAGGAGAAAGCATTCAAAAACTGAGAATTCTTAAAATGCAAACAAGGGCTAGAAACCATGGGTTTTCGAACTTCTTTTTACCTCAAGATGAAGAGGAGGTGAAGGTGCTTCTAATGGTGGCTTCAAATCTTCAAATGGTGGAAACCCTCAAAAACGAAAATGGTCCTTTTTGATTTTTGGAAAGATAGAAATGCTCTCCTTGCCAAGGGGATTCCAATGGTGTATTTTGTTTTGAGTTTGGACAAGTATTGAGCTTGGACAAGAGGAGAGAAGTAGGGGCTGTATGGGGGCTCAAGGAATCGCCATTATCGGCTGAGAGGGAGGAGAAAAATTCAGAGGAAGGAGAAGGGAGTTACGTGAGAGAGGGGTGAGGGGTAGGAGAGAGGAGTGTTAATTTTGTTTATTTGTTTGTCCTTTAGCTACTAAAGGCAAATAAAGAGGAGGGGAGTAGTGAGTGGACCGGCCCCCTCTATACACACACAGCATTTTCAGATTTTTATTTACCAAGTGGACACATTAACTTTGTTTATTTACTCTCTCACCCACGACTTACCGGTTGTTACAGTTTCCACTAACCGGTACCCGTTTTCCGGAATTTTCTCATTTAATTAATTTTATTGGTTCTAAAGCTTCACTAATATTTATTAGTGACTATTTAGTTGACCAAAATTATTACGAGTCTATTTGACCCGCTTAAAGTCACGTTTTCCCGGTTTCCTCGGGAAACGGCTTTAAGGTTCTTTTATGCTTTTAACCCATTTTAAAGGTCCGTCTTCGGGATTTGTTCCCTCGTATTTATTTAAGTGTAATTAAGCCTTTAAAAATATAATTAGCTTAATTAATCACTGTTTTTAATTACGGGGTATTTCACCTTAGGTTTTGTGAAACAATTTAAAACGTATTTAAGGCTTAGGTTGATTGAAGTTTAGTACAAAAGGATTATACATAGTCTATAGAGTGAATGGGTGTAAAAATAAAATATTTAGGAGATTAAAGGTAAGTAAGGATACATAAAATGTTATATTTAAACACCTTATTGTATAGGTAATAATTAAGCAAATAATGTACCTTGTGAATACTAAATGTAAGAGTTCGATAAGTCTAAGTTAACTATAATATAGTTGTTTCAAGATGAAAAGTAATTTAACATCTTATGTCAAGATTATTAGCTGGATGTAATAAAAAGTCTTTCTGGACTAAAGATAAGATAAATAGTTAGTAACTCAATTAGGTTATGATATAATGCGTCTACAACACTATGGTTCCAATATACAAGATGTAGATCTTAATTAAGTTAATGGGAAACTTAATCACAATGGATTATCTAGTAGATATTATTTAAATACATAATCTTTACATTGTGAGATAATAGTATAGTATTCTGAGATGAGTCCATCATAGGTCGTAATACAATGTTTATTCTAAATTAAGAATAAAGGTATTGAGCTTAAGATTATTATCGAAATTCTTAGATTTAATTATATAACATAAACACATTTATGATATAGAGGTCTCAAAAGTCTTGAATGTGAGGATTGTGGTTAAGTATGAATAAAGTGGATAGGAGTGGACAATTAGCAAATGTTAATCGAATACATTCCTTGATCTTACCACCTTGGGCTATACAACGTTCTCAGATAACTCAAAGATTATACGTAACACATAAGTGAGGGCTTAAAAGACAATTGAGACTTTGGAATAGGAGTAAGGAATTTATTTAAGCTTAACTTAGGCTACAAGTGATTGATGATAGACTACCTTTAATATTCTTCAAGTACTGTTGATTGTTTGCGCAAGTTGACTAGAACTGCTACAGCGTTACCCAGGTACGATTTCTCGTACTCAGCTTGTTGTGTTTTGGACCTTATGGAATGTTTTGTACAATTTCTCGTACTCAGCTTGTTGTGTTTTGGACCTTATGGAATGTTTTGTACGATTTCTCGTACTCAGCTTGTTGTGTTTTGGACCTTATGGAATGTTTTGTACGATTTCTCGTACTCGATACTTTTGCTGATGGACTTTATGGAATGTTTTGGAACACCAACTGATCTTGAATGGATTTCATAATGAAACTGTTGTGTGACTAACTGAGCTTGATGTGACTAACTGAGCCTGTATGTGAAACTTCCTTGGTTATTGGTTCCTCCTATCTAGTTGTTTCACTAAATATTAACTGCCTAGGGTTTACGCTTCTGCACTCTGTAGGACTGAGTGTTTTGGTATTGCTCTTGTGCAGTTAATGATCTAGGGGTGACTGGGAATATAGGAAAATATCTGGTAGTGGTAATTCTTCCTTTGGATAATGGTTAATGTTTCAACCATGAGTCGAGTTTGATCAGCCTTATTGGAAATGGATTCTTTCTATTGGATATTAATTGTTGAGGGTTTACGCCTCTGCACTCTATAGGACTGGGTGTTTTGGTATTGCTCTCGTGTAGTTAAAAATCTAATGGGAATATGGGAAAGTGTTATTCTTGGTATTGAGTATGGATTATTTCTATTAAGTGGTGCACACACTTTTCACCGATGACCGAGAACGGGTCGGTGGCAGCGGAGGTCTGCTATACCTCGTCCATCTGGACAACTGACAGCGGAGGTCTGTTTACCTCGTCCTTGTGACAACTGACAGCGGAGGTCTGTTTACCTCGTCCTTGTGACAACTGACTGGCGGTGGGGTCATCTCTCCCAATTGGTTTATTCCACTCTTGAGTATATTTTGTCTATGAGAATCATCTTCTGAAATAGTGGAGACATAAATTGTCTACCACGGGTTATGGATATTAATGTCACTCCTAGTCCTTTGTGACTACTTGAGTCTTTCTTTTCTTAACCAGAATTGGTTCTAACATCAACAATGGATGCTTACTAACTATGTGGTGTGACTACTTAAGTGAATGACTTGGTTTGGAAGTTCTCTATCTCTATCTTTGTCTTGTTTTCTTTTCTCTTTAACTTGATTGTTTTGAAGTGTTTTATCTCTGTTTTACTTTAAGAGGTTGTTTTCATGTTACTGTTTATTTTGAAGGGTTATGTTTTATAAGTTTGTTTTTGGAGAACTGTACCAGTTCCATTCCAGGGAACTGACTCACCCCTCTCGGGGTAGGCTGCTTGGTTTCATCTTGCAGGTACAAATTGATTTACAGGTGGCCACGAAAAGCATGAGTGATCGGGATGGGATTAGGTCTATGGAGAGCGAACGTGTTTTATTTTTATGTTAAGTTTTCTCGAAGTTCAGACCGTAACTTAGTTAATTGTAAAGGTTGTAATTGATGAGGTTGGTACCGGGTGTTTGGAGCCCGATGGTCTGTGGCACCTTTAGTTTATTTTCCGCTGTTGTTTTATTATTATAGGGGTGTTACAGAAAGTGGTATCAGAGCGTAGTTACGCTCTGAACCCGAGAAAACAAGCCGAGTGAAATACTTAGATTATAGGTGCACTTAAAACTGGGGAATTGGGGTAGAATTGGGAAGTGAGGATTCCAGTAAGGCACGACTCCTAACCCTTCTTAGATTAGTGAATGATTCCTTTACACACTTTTCTTTTGTGAATGTCTGTCGAGTGTGATGTGTTGTTATACCGTTCCAACAATAAACTACAGAAAAAAAATATAAGTTTGGAACATCCTATATTAAGCATGATAAGATTTTGGTTGAGATATCCAAATATTAAGCTATTTTTCAAAAGCATACTCGTGGAGAATACATTGCTAAAAATACAATCCTTTAAAAGCTAGTACACAAATTCCTAGAATTTTAAAGAATACTTTTGGTTGAAAACAGTATACAAATAGAACTTTACATAACTAAATTAGTATTGACATTATGTGAAAGTACTTCAACTCCCTTAAAGTTTGAAAATGAATCTCATGAACTACTTGGTATCAATTTATTACCTAAAGATAATGTTTAAGATAAATCTTAAGTCTAGAAAATTATTAAGCTAACAAGAACTAGTAGCGTAGTAGAAAAGATCAACATCTGAACTTGTAAAACACATTAAAACTCTATGTTAACTTTAGAAAGAAAACACATAAACCTAACACCCTACGGGAAGTGCCTGGTGCGACGAACTCCTAGGCTGAAAGTAGTGGGGGTGCACACCCACTTCTAGAAGTTTAGGGGCTAGACAAGCCTTGTCATCTAACTGTAAATAATCTTCTACGCAAGTGATGGACTGTGTTGAACTTGAGGGGAAGTGGTGGTAAGACGTTACCATCATGAAATCTTGAGCTAGGCATATTTCATTACTAGCCACACTGAACAATTCAAAACTTATATATTAAGATCCGGTACTAAATTCATACATGTAAAGAGTTTACCGAGTTAAATCCTTGGTGAAAAATACTTACCTATGGAGTGAAAACACATGAGTAATAATAAACTAAATATTATTGAGCCTTAAATACTTGGAGTATTGAGCGTCTAGTGAAAAATTGAGAGTTACTTAAAGATTTAGAAATCCTCATGTTTATTTAGAAGTTTAACATTATACATAGATAAAATCTTAAAAGTCACACTAACAGTGATATTTACAAAAAACCACCATTATCTAAGAGAGTACTAAGATCTAATGATCAGAATAATACTTACATAGAATAAACCCTAAGAAAAATAATTATCAAGAGTGAGTGAACTTTCACTAGACTAATTCATTTGACTTAAAAATTATATATAGAGTCCCTACCTTGAAAAGTAAATTTTAAGATAAAGAAATCAGATTTTGGAGCTACATTATAAGAACTTCCTAAAATTCTGCCTTGAGGGAAATTATGTATATATATAATAAGTAAATCTTATGAAGTAAACACTGAATGAATTGTCAAAAATACGATAGTTAATTATAAAAAAAACAATTGAAACTTGAAAAGTCACAGGAAATATTTATCTCATAGAGTTTTAACATATGGTTGACTAATAAACCTTCAAAGATAATTTTGGAAGATTATTGAGGATTATTAAATGATCGGGAATATTATGTTAAACTACTCAAGTACGTTACAACTGGTTTATAGCTTGGTAATATAATTGATATGATAAATGATCATATATGGACATATAATTCGTATCAGTCATTAAATGAATGGATAATAATCATAAGATAAAATTTTATAACCACCAAGGAAATACAATTACATAACAATCAAGAGATACAGATATATGTAACGATCATAGATAAAATCAACGGTGTAGAAAATTCACAACAAAGCTGGTTAATAAGGTGTTGAATTCTTTGAATGTGCCGTTAGTAGCGGTACGAGGGCGTACCTTAGCTCTTTTAAGAGGGATATGCTGGCATACTCCTCCTTCGTTATCTCATCCGGATTATGCCTCGTTGCATTGTTAGTAAAAGGAGAACAGTATTAGTAGAATGAGAGGTGTTTGTATGTGCTTGGTTTTTACATTATGACTCAGTTATGACTCAGTATGTGACTTTTGGATTTTCATCATGCTATATCTTGGTATATCCTGGTTCAGTTTGATTTTTTTTGAGTAATCTTGAGTGGAATGTTGTTATGGAAATGGATGGAAATAAAGGATTGGTTTGGTATGGAATTTCATTGGAATTATTATTGCCTCAGCACACCCAAAGCGGTGTGAGTGCCTATTAGTTGATTTTTAAACTTCGAGGCGAAGTTTCTTTTAAGGGGGATATACTGAAATACCCCTAAATTAATTTAAATTAATTTAGGGGATTTCTTTTATTAAACCTTTAATAATACTATTAAGTATTAAATTATTATATGGAATTATGAATATTAAATTATTATATGGAATTATGAATACTAAATTATTATATGGAATTATGAATATTAAATTATTATATGGAATTGTGAAATTTATTTAGGGGTTTTCTCCTATTTAACCCTAATTATTATACATTATTATATAGTATTATGAATTTAATAATAAGATTTATAAGTCAATAAATCTTGGGAAAATTTCTAAACGCTCCAAATATAATATAAAGATTTTAGGAAGTGTTGGAACATTGTTTTGAAACATAAAAGTCAATATAAAATTCTAGAAACCTTAAAGCTTATTAAGCCTTGCTAGAGTTAACTTTTTGAGAATGGTCAAACCAGGCCATGAAACCTATACCAATAAATAGGTTATGGAAAACCATGAAGATCGATAAAAAGAACGTCAAAAACGGATCATCCTAGCCAAAGTTATGCTAGATTGAAGTTTTGAATCAAAATTTTAAGAGATGCCACGTGTCACTCTGTAATGGGTTGCCCACACTTAGCCGATTCTTTCCCTGTGTAACACCCCATCCAACAACAAACACATAACAACATTCTGCAGCGGAAATATACTACTTCACATCACTTAACTCGTTGGTGTTACACGCCGTTAACCACCCACGTGGCTAACAAGGCTATTACATAAACATTGTACCGGTCTGATGGACTAGATTCCCGAGCGACTACACATTATTATCCCTTTCCATTAACAACAAACATACACATACCTTCCAACTGTACCGAGTATTTACAAACTGATGCCGACAATTTCGGTCTTACTACACCTACTGTATATATACAACTTAAATGATTACCCATGTACAACGACTACCCCGTCCTACTCTCGAACGGCTTCCTGCTCTTTGTACCTGAAATAGGAAAAGAAGAGAAAGGGTGGCCCCCAAGGGGCTCAGCACCTTTGCTGGTATGGTAATCCCGCAGCCCACATGCTACCGGGCCACGCACAACTAATTGTCGTCTTAGCATGCGGTTGATTATATTTAAATCATGCATGCAACTGTAAACACACAACACATAACATTTCGCCTCGAGGGGCTCAGCAAACATATAACACATCCTCATTTGATAAGTCACTCATGGTATTCATTACCCCTAGAGTGTTTCTCCTCTAATGGAGCTACTTCCTTAATAGACGACAACTACCCATTAATCGGGTTATCCTAAAAGGCCTCTTATCACACACTGAGATTCATTTCCATGATCCACATACTCCACATTTACAACATATGACATTCATCACATAACAACACATAACAACACTTTTCACGTTTCAACGTGCACATAATAACATCGCAATAGATATTGCATCATAACAACAATACATAACATAACGGGTACGGTTCCCCTTATGAACCGGCCCAAACATAGTCAGTTCACTTGTAGCCTAGGGAATGTTGCCAGTCTCATGATAAGCTCATTACATAACTCGTTACCGTCTCGTTAAATGAACGGATAACTTAACATAAGGTGTCTCGGATATAGTGATCCAAGCACACCGAACAAACATAACATAGTATGCCCCTGTGGCCCGACGTGAGTCAGTAAAATAGCCTTGGTTAAGCTAAAGGGAAGGTTGGAAACCAAATTGGAAAACAACCATAATACAGAGAGGATCGAACCTGATATGACAACGACCCCCATACTCACACGCGTGGCCGGAACAGACCGGACTCCTCACTTCCCCCGTTAGCACTTGTTAGAAGTTCAACATTGAACTTAATTAAACAATCAAACATTGGGTTAAGTCTTGTTAGACACACACAATGGAAGGGAGAGTCATACATTCACACACAAACATTACACAAAACATCACATGACTAACTCACGCATATCCGTGGTTGGAACGTTCTTAGGTCGGAAACGTTATTACCGGATACCGTTCTCTTACGTTTACCTAATAGTGGTTAACTAGCCTTTCATGCGCATTCGAGGTTACCGGTATCGGCACGTAAACACACAACAACAATAACGACTGTAAACTCGTTTCATGATTTATCTTATAACGTGGCAAACATACAGAAAAACACATTGGCATACAAGCCGGTGTAATCCGGTAGGACACAGGTTGCAAGAAAACCATACCTGTCACCGGAGTCCACTTTATCATGTCCACTTATGTTCCTCGAGCAATTCTCGAACAACTGATAACATTACATGTACTTTATTAACATCGGGGTAACATGATTGTTTAAAGTCTAATGCTTATAACTTTTCCCCGTTAAATAGTTACATAACTTTACATTTTAACTTGTTTTACTTTTACATTTTAATACAGTTTTTCCTCCACTAAATGTCATTATAACTCACTTAACATGTCCTTAACAATCTTATAACATCATTACTAATCAATCCCCATCATTACATATCATTTTATAACCTTAAACAATGTTTTTGGTCCGACCGACCTTACCGACCGACCTTACACAAGGTCGGTCCATTCCAGAACACATTACCGTCATAATTTTCTACTCCGACCGACCTTGTAAGTTCGGTCGCATGTTCGGTCCATTCCCGAGAATTTCTTCCCTTTTGAAAATTCAGGCCCGACCGAACTTGCCAAGTCCGGTCCCATGTTCGGTCGATTCTAGAAACTTAATTCGTACACAAAATACAAGCCCGACCGACCTTGCAAGTTCGGTCCCCAAGGTCGGTCCATTCCAGAAACCAATTCTCGCAGGGTAAACTGGGCTCGACCGACCTTGGCAAGTTCGGTCGCAAGGTCGGTCTGCTCCAGACCCTTATTTTTCCATTGCCCATTTGACTCCAAACTTCTCCTAAGGCCTCCTAATGTTTTCTAACATCATTTGGTACACTTATATCCTCATACAACATCCATGAAACTCATTATCTATTACCTTAAGCACTTGCTCATTTCATACCGAAATTCCTAACACTTATGTTATTTCCTCCTAAGTTTTCCAAGTGGTGTTTCATGCCTATGATAACCACTATGCCCATAATGTTTTCTCCTCATTTTAACATCATCTCACAAGCATCATTTCTTACCAACCTAAACCCTAGTTGATGTCTAAGTCCTTTTGTTTACCTAGAACATCTTAAGACATTATTTCTCCTCATTTAAAATGCTTAGGCATTTCCAACACTTCTAGTTCACCAAAACTTATTTAAAACACTTAGAACTTCTTACACATTTTCCAAATTTTGACATAGCTTCTCTTGTATATTCTCTCATCCAAGCACTTAGGTTTTTACCTTATTTCATTCAAGAACACCTAAAACCACCAAGAGTATTCTCACACACAACACTCACCAAATTTACACTACATCACAATATAGTGCATAAACTTAATTGCTTGGCACTTAGGCCCTTAAATAACATGGCTCTTAGGCCCTTAAATAGCATAAACCTTAAACACTGAATTTCCCACATAAGTAATGCCTTTGACCTGCAAATACACCCAACAATACATATGCCCTTAACAAACTCCTTGAGAGCATTTTCTAGGTCATTCACCTTTGGCTCCTTAGGTATTTTATTAAGCGAATCAAGCTCATTTTCCTAAGGCATTTAAACTACATTGAGATAGTTTGTTTACCTCTTTTTCCTCACAAACTTCTTTCTTGTTTCCTTGTAAAACCGGTAGGGTGTTTGGTTGTTTGTCAACTTCTAAACAATGTACAAATAATAGAATGAGTATTCAAGCATTATGCCTCATCTCATTGTAAACCCTAGGCACATATATGTCTTAATACATTAAGGTAATTGTTTTACCTTGGTATTGGAAGAGAGCTTGAATAAGTATCAAGAGAGGACTCCTCCTAGCCCTTGCGAGATTCTAATGAAGCTAAAACAAGCAAGGTAAAGACACCATGGTGAGGTGAATTTTCGGACAACACAAACATGAAGGAAACATCATTTTTCTTTGAGTTTCCTTACCTTGAAGCAAAGGAGAACAATAATATGTGAAAAGGTGAGCTCAAGCTCCATCAATGGTGAATCTCCTTGGCACCGAAATGAGGCTTTTGAAGATTTGAAAAGATGAAGTGTAGAGCTTGCTCCAACTAGAAGAATGATGGTCTTGAAATTGAATTTGGACCATGGAGCTAGGAGTTACAAGAGATCAAAGATGGAGTTTAATGGTGGTGGTGTAGTATTACCGTGAAAGAGAGGAAGAAGATGGAGTTGGAACCGTGGGAACACAAGAAGGAAAGAGAGAATGAAGATAAGTTTGCCTTTTTAAGAGATATTATGTAATAAAGCAAATAGTAACTTGCTTTATCATTAGTTATTTGTTTTGTTAACTTACAAGGTGATGACTCACCTCATAAAAACCGGCCCCCATTAGTAGTCTAGGGGTGTTTTGGTCTTTGTTGACCAATTAACTTACTTATAGGTATGACCTTTAGGTATGACCTTTAGGTCTTATACAAATTTATCCCAAGTTTAGAGCACATTTTTGCTCTTATTGACTTTAAGGTATATTCTTGTGTTTTATTTGGTTTAACTATCTACCAAAGTTTCCTAAGGGCTTAATTTGCCTTGTTAAATCATAATTGACTATTATTTAGTGTTGGTAGGTTCTTTGGGTCCTTACCAAGTTCACTCCAAGCTTAAAGCATGTTTTTGCTCAAACTGTATCTTAGTGCTTTATTGCATTTTACTATGGTTTAAATTGTTCACTGATGTTTCTAAGGCATTTTTTAGCCTTTACATATCATAGTTTAATATTTAAACCACATATGAAGGTTTGGGGTATTTCAATCTACCCCCCTTAAAAGAACTTCATCCTCGAAGTTTACACTTCCCACACATCTTGGATTAGAATACGGGGATTACTTATAGAAATAAACTTCCATAACCAAAACCCTTTACATCACAACCTCGGACTTAATGGTCGGGTAACACATTCCACATCCATACATAACATAAACATATTCACAGATAACCTCGGACTCAATGGTCCGGGTATCTTAACAATATTACACATACATAACAAACCCTTAGACTCTCTATCTTGGGTAACATAACAACATTAGACACATAGGTCTTGAAACATAACAGCCTTAGACTCATAGGTCTTAATAGCACCATTTAGACACATAGGTCTTAATAGCATACACTTTAGGAGATCAAAGTCAAAATAACATTTATTACACATACCACACAACATGTCATAGCATGTATAACAATCAAAAATATCTTTGATATACACTGTGATCCCGCAGAACCCGGTCAAGAGGACACCTTCCGTCCCCGTGCCTTGGGAGATCAAAACAACACTTAAATTTAAAATTTCTTGTGAGGTTAAGTAAGAGAACTTTAATTATGTAAAGTATCTATCGACGTTTTATAAATACCAATTCAAAATCCTTTTGAAAACACATACAACTCCAAATCCAACTTATGCTTTTTGCTTCTTTTCTTAGCGTGGTTATTTGTGACCACTTATAGGGAGCTTCAAGAATCATCCAACCCTGATGTGATCAGCATCAGTGTTGAACTATCCTTCCACTCCAATTTGTGTTCGGCTTCCCTTGATCGCATGCAAATCAAGTTCCACCTCCCACTTCATTTTCAAGCATCAATTAAATCACTCATTTCCAATTTTCTATCTTTTAAATCATTCTAGTCATGATCATAACATCTCCAAGGGATAGAACTTCGTCTATCAGTTATTTCCAAACACTTTAATGTTGTTACCTAGGGAATCTTATTCTCACTAGGTTCTATGTCGGTTTCATACCCTTTCGTGAATCACTATATAGTATATATACACATATATTTATCAAAATACCACACACAGTTTCACATTTATACACACTGTCGGGGTTTTTTTTTTGTTCCCCGGGAGTTTCTCTACTCCCCACACTTGTTACTCACACACAATTGTTAACAAACAAACACACTTATCACAATGGTATTCGCATCTTCTGTGCGCAATTACCACAATTAAACCATGATGAATGTGTATGTTTACATAAACACACGCACCCATCATCAAAACAAATTATTTTGTGCTATGCACAACATAAATCACATACACTTGCACGGTAATACACACTAAGTGGTTTTGCGCTCTACCCCCCCTTAAAAAGGATTACGCCCCGTAATCAATCACTAAACATTGGCTTAAAATGTTCTGCCGTCGTGAAGTGTTTAACTTCCACGCGGTCTATTTCACACTGGATTGATCAGAGGATCTTAACCATATTGGCGGTTTAGTTCCTAAACCAAGAATTCTCATTGGAGTTTGTTTTAAACTCTTAGTTGGTTTCGATTCTGGCCTGTTAGGCTTCTAGGCGTTAATAATTAGCCATTCACTCATGTTCACCATGTACATTCAACACTTGAATCACTGGCTCACTAGTTTCTCTGCGAAACTCTAATAACTGTAGAGCTTAATGCCCCATTGTTATTCTTATGTATTGTAATATCCCCAATTGTCCACTTCATCTTGGTAACAATGGTTCTCAACCGACGCGTGGTAATCTCTTACCGTTAGCGATTTGGTGAGTTATAAACTTTCTATCGATCCACTTCCATAACAATTTACTATGTTACAGCTATGGTTTTCACAATGATTGACTTGTTCCCTTCGACTTACTGTCGGTTGAGATTGAGCTACTACCTAGTGTGTAGTGCTCTATCAGGTATTTACACATTTGGGGTATATCCATACCGATATTTGGCAGTTAGTGCTACTGTAGTCACTTACTGTTAATCATGTCTCCACATTTGGTTTTACAAGTACTCTTTATTGGTGCGGCCTTGCATTTCCTATGCATCGGCCATTATAACATTATTCCGCCACAATTAACATGTTCCAATTCCTAGCTATCCCACTCGATCATTACTGCGCAAGTGCAATACCAAAACACTCAGTCATACAGAGTGTAGAGGCGTAAACTCTTGACAGTAAATCCCTTATGCGATTCGCCATGAATTCATATCTGCAGGTTCCCCATCACATAGTACCTACCACTGGCTTATTGCCCGTCTGTCTAACATCGCTTACCTTGCATCTCCACTAAGTTAACTCATAACTGGTCTTATCTGCCACATTATCAATAACATTGATACAACGGTCGCCAGCTGCGAACCGTGCTCTTACTCATTGCATAACAATAACTTATGGTATTTACTGTCATATTAACTTCCACACATATACTTACAATCACACTCGTATTATGGTTCGCCATCCATTTGGACGACTACTGAATGCTCCTGGAGCGTTTCTCACTCGAGTTCAAACCGATGTTTTAGCTCGTGCTTCACTTTATACACACATACTACTAAACTAACTGCTCTCAAATAATAATATTTGTCCACAACTCTTTCTTAGCTTGGTACACATAACTACCGCTCCAGCGGTTTCACAGCATCGAGAGGTATCCCCCACTCTTAGTGCAGTGGTTCGTTCTCCACTCATTCACTTATTATAGCATAAACTTCTGCAATCAATCTAATTTAATATACATACTGTTTATGGCTTATAGCCTTATTGCCTTGAGCTGCGCTCATTATAGGCTATCCACACATGTACTTTTCTCTGTACAACATTACATGGTTTGGATATTATATTGAGCTCCATGACAAGGTCTTGCATTCTGTTTCCTTTCATGGGATGCCCCTTAGGATTGTCAGCCGTCTCCTGACAACTTATGTCTAAACTGGGTGTTAGTTTCAACCCTTTGTGTTTGTGTCAGTCATTTCGTGCCATTATTGTTGATGTAACACCCTTCAAGGATTGCTCCTGGGTGTTGCTATTTATTCCATCACATCTGGCTTGCACTATTGGTATATCTGGTTAGCCACGCGCCGTTTGCGTTCTTAACTGGTTTATTACTTCTTCTGTGAAGATCAACATTCCTGGTATGTAGTACTCATTCTAGGAGTTTCATCCTGTTCATTGCACAGAATGTGTCCACATTAGGCATCTGCTTGCCATGCACAGGCTGGTCATTATTCCAGCTAACATGATTTTACCCCCTCGGGATTCTTAAGACATATGTGATGTCTTTACATAACAGTTTGTGCACTTCGCACCTCCTGATTCTTAAACATCTCCTTGAAAGGAATTTACCAATTCTTTAATCCTTAACTCTTGTTTGACTTATACTGCTGACCGTAGTACGGAGTCGACTACTTCCCGTGTTTCGGACTCTACTCGTATACATATGTGGGGTACCATACTGATACATTACTACTTACCTAACTAACCCATAAGTAGGTCTGTTAGGCCCACAAGCTCCGATCGGAGTGCGGTCGTCCCACATTACAGTTGGTACACTCGTAGTGTCCCTACACGCCTAGGTGAAGTATTCTGTTGTCAACTCCCTTATATTTGTCCCGTGACAATATACATTCCGTGCTTCCCAAACTTAATCGAGGGAAAGTTTACCATTGTTGAATTCTTACAACTGCCCTTGGTTTTACTGGTTTGGTTTTAGAAGGTTAGAAAACTAAATTGGGTTGAAAGAAAATCTGGTTTTTGACGGAAATAGTTTGAAATAAATCTGAGTTTAAAGGAAAAATTCTATGGTTCACAACATCTTCTTACCTTAACCAAGTCTAGCTTCTTGCTGACTGGTGTACTTACATTACAGAGGTTAGGCTAACAGGCCCTTCCACTGTTATGACGATCACATTTAACTTATGGTACTTTACCAAGTACTTTGTAGTGGTTATAAATTTCCCGAACAGCCCTGTTATAGCAGCACTTGCTATGGCAGTGCGCCATGCTAACTGGCTATCGGTTTAACACATTCCGGTTGTGGTATTGTTTTTACCCACACTGTCATCAGTGGCCTTGTTGGCCCTCACTGATCTTATTGTCTTGATAATAACTCCTCTGGGTAACTTCTCACTGTATTCCTATGCAATTATCAACTGGGGAGTCTCCCATTCTTGGAGTCCCCCTTTCTTTGTATTGTTTCCTCTTCGAGCCCGTTCCACGCATTTGTCGTGGTTACGACTTGTCTCTTGTTTGGGCACTACGTTGTAGTTCCTTTTCGTGTCGGTTGGTATACCGTTGTGTATCATTTAACAACTGTTGCCCGTAGACACTCGTCTCGGGTTTCATTAATCCACTTCTTGCCTGTTGCACAATTGGGTGCGTTGCAAGCTGGTTGTTTTCTCGACTGCTCGCATGTCGACCCAGGTTGCCGAAAATTCTATTCTCTTATAACAAATTCGCTCATTCTTCGCTTTAATGCGGCTAACATTGTTCAGATGGAAACCGTCTCCGGGATTCCCAGTTTTCAGGATCCACCGTATGACAGGTCTTCCGTACTTAAAGTATTTATAGCAGCCAGATCGGGTATTCCCCGAGTAAGAGTGGACTTCCATCTCTCTGGCGTTCTTTCCCAAGTTATAAACCGGGATTTGTGGAGGGTGGGACGGATATTGTAGGTTTCCAGTACACACTGGTAATACCTAACTAGCGTATCTCTCACGCTATCACTCAACCCTTAACCCAAGGTACTAGAATTCTAACTCGGTACTTCCTAAGCTCGGTAATTCAGTCATCAGAGCGATACTTCGCTCTGATACCACTTTTTGTAACACCCCATCCAACAACAAACACATAACAACATTCGGCAGCGGAAATATACTACTTCACGTCACTTAACTCGTTGGTGTTACACGCCGTTAACCACCCACGTGGCTAACAAGGCTATTACATAAACATTGTACCGGTCTGATGGATTAGATTCCCGAGCGACTACACATTATTATCCCTATCCATTAACAACAAACATACACATACCTTCCAACTGTACTGAGTATTTACAAACTGATGCCGATGACAATTTCGGTCTTACTACACCTACTGTATATATACAACTTAAATGATTACCCATGTACAACGACTACCCCGTCCTACTCTCGAACGGCTTCCTGCTCTTTGTACCTGAAATAGGAAAAGAAGAGAAAGGGTGGCCCCCAAGGGGCTCAGCACCTTTGCTGGTATGGTAATCCCGCAGCCCACATGCTACCGGGCCACGCACAACTAATTGTCTTCTTAGCATGCGGTTGATTATATTTAAATCATGCATGCAACTGTAAACACACAACACATAACATTTCGCCTCGAGGGGCTCAGCAAAAAGATAACACATCCTCATTTGATAAGTCACTCATGGTATTCATTACCCCTAGAGTGTTTCTCCTCTAATGGAGCTACTTCCTTAATAGACGACAACTACCCATTAATCGGGTTATCCTAAAACGCCTCTTATCACACACTGGGATTCATTTCCATGATTCACATACTCCACATTTTACAACATATGACATTCATCACATAACAACACATAACAACACTTTTCACGTTTCAACGTGCACATAATAACATCGCAATAGATATTGCATCATAACAACAATATAACATAACGGGTACGGTTCCCCTTATGAACCGGCCCAAACATAGTCAGTTCACTTGTAGCCTAGAGAATGTTGCCAGTCTCATGATAAGCTCATTACATAACTCGTTACCGTCTCGTTAAATGAACGGATAACTTAACATAAGGTGTCTCGGATATAGTGATCCAAGCACACCAAACAAACATAACATAGTATGCCCCTGTGGCCCGACGTGAGTCAGTAAAATAGCCTTGGTTAAGCTAAAGGGAAGGTTGGAAACCAAATTGGAAAACAACCATAACATACAGAGAGGATCGAACCTGATATGACAACGACCCCCATACTCACACGCGTGGCCGGAACAGACCGGACTCCTCACTTCCCCCGTTAGCACTTGTTAGAAGTTCAACATTGAACATAATTAAACAATCACAACATTGGGTTAAGTCTTGTTAGAAACACACAAGGGAAAGGATAGTCATACATTCACACACAAACATTACACACAAACATCACATGACTAACTCACGCATAGCCGTGGTTGGAACGTTCCTTAGGTCGGAAACGTTATTAGGATACCGTTCTCTTACGTTTACCTACTTGTGGTTAACTAGCCTTTCATGCGCATTCGAGGTTACCGGTATCGGCACGTAAACACACAACAACAATAACGATTGTAAACTCGTTTCATGATTTATCTTATAACGTGGCAAACATACAGAAAAACACATTGGCATACGAGCCGGTGTAATCCAGTAGGACACAGGTTGCAAGAAAACCATACATGTCACCGGAGTCCACTTTATCATGTCCACTTATGTTCCTCGAGCAATTCTCGAACAACTGATAACATTACATGTACTTTTATTAACATCGGGGTAACATGATTGTTTAAAGTCTAATGCTTATAACTTTTCCCCGTTAAATAGTTACATAACTTTACATTTTAACTTGTTTTACTTTTACATTTTAATACAATTTTTCCTCCACTAAATTGTCATTATAACTCACTTAACATGTCCTTAACAATCTTATAACATCATTACTAATCAATCCCCATCATTACATATCATTTTATAACCTTAAACAATGTTTTTGGTCCGACCGACCTTACCGACCGACCTTACACAAGGTCGGTCCATTCCAGAACACATTCCCGTCAAAATTTTCTACTCCGACCGACCTTGTAAGTTCGGTCGCATGTTCGGTCCATTCCCGAGAATTTCTTCCCTTTGAAAATTCAGGCCCGACCGAACTTGCCAAGTCCGGTCCCATGTTCGGTCGATTCCAGAAACTTAATTCGTACACAAAATACAAGCCCGACCGACCTTGCAAGTTCGGTCCCCAAGGTCGGTCCATTCCAGAAACCAATTCTCGCAAGGTAAACTGGGCTCGACCGTCCTTGGCAAGTTCGGTCGCAAGGTCGGTCTGCTCCAGACCCTTATTTTTCCATTGCCCATTTAACTCCAAACTTCTCCTAAGGCCTCCTAATGTTTTCTAACATCATTTGGTACACTTATATCCTCGTACAACATCCATGAAACTCATTATCTATCACCTTAAGCACTTACTCATTTCATACCGAAATTCCTAACACTTATGTTATTTCCTCCTTAGTTTTCCAAGTAGTGTTTCATGCCTATGATAACCACTATGCCCATAATGTTTTCTCCTCATTTTAACATCATCTCCCAAGCATCATTTCTTACCAACCTAAACCCTAGTTGATGTCTAAGTCCTTTTGTTTACCTAGAACATCTTAAGAATTATTTCTCCTCATTTAAAATGCTTAGGCATTTCTAACACTTCTAGTTCACCAAAACTTATTTAAAACACTTAGAACTTCTTACACATTTTCCAAATTTTGCCATAGCTTCTCTTGTATATTCTCTCATCCAAGCACTTAGGTTTTTACCTTATTTCATTCAAAAGACCTAAAACCACCAAGAGTATTCTCACACACAACACTCACCAAATTTACACTACATCACAATATAGTGCATAAACTTAATTGCTTGGCACTTAGGCCCTTAAATAACATGGCTCTTAGGCCCTTAAATAGCATAAACCTTAAACACTGAATTTCCCACATAAGTAATGCCTTTGACCTGCAAATACACCCAACAATACATATGCCCTTAACAAACTCCTTGAGAGCATTTTCTAGGTCATTCACCTTTGGCTCCTTAGGTATTTTATTAAGCAAATCAAGCTCATTTTCCTAAGGCATTTAAACTACATTGAGATAGTTTGTTTACCTCTTTTTCCTCACAAACTTCTTTCTTGTTTCCTTGTAAAACCGGTAGGGTGTTTGGTTGTTTGTAAACTTCTAAACAATGTAAAAATAATAGAATGAGTATTCAAGCATTATGCCTCATCTCATTGTAAACCCTAGACACATATATGTCTTAATACATTAAGGTAATTGTTTTACCTTGGTATTGGAAGAGAGCTTGAATAAGTATCAAGAGAGGACTCCTCCTAGCCCTTGCAAGATTCTAATGAAGCTAAAACAAGCAAGGTAAAGACACCATGGTGAGGTGAATTTTCGGACAACACAAACATGAAGGAAACATCATTTTTCTTTGAGTTTCCTTACCTTGAAGCAAAGGAGAACAATAATATGTGAAAAGGTGAGCTCACAGCTCCATCAATGGTGAATCTCCTTGGCACCGAAATGAGGCTTTTGAAGATTTGAAAAGATAGAAGTGTAGAGCTTGCTCCAACTAGAAGAATGGTGGTCTTGAAATTGAATTTGGACCATGGAGCTAGGAGTTACAAGAGATCAAAGATGGAGTTTAATGGTGGTGGTGTAGTATTACCGTGAAAGAGAGGAAGAAGATGGAGTTGGAACCGTGGGAATGCAAGAAGGAAAGAGAGAATGAAGATAAGTTTGCCTTTTTAAGAGATATTATGTAATAAAGCAAATAGTAACTTGCTTTATCATTAGTTATTTGTTTTGTTAACTTACAAGGTGATGACTCACCTCATAAAAACCGTCCCCCATTAGTAGTCTAGGGGTGTTTTGGTCTTTGTTGACCAATTAACTTACTTATAATAACATATGTTACAAACTAGCTTATTAAAATCACTATTCATAAAAACAAGGCACATAGAAGTGAAATTTTTGATTTCCCATTGATATAGACTTCCAAATGTGATACTATATAGTACACATGTTAATTAAAGAGTAAAGATGGACATTTAGCCACTCAAAACTCATTTACAAGACAATTTTTCAAAAATGTGCTTTAAGACTCCTTAAAGCACATTTTGTGTTTTAACTTGTTTTCAAGCTTGGTTTTCTTTGGTAATTGATTTAATATGTTCATCAACATATCTATAAGGTATAGGTATGACCTTTAGGTCTTATACAAATTTATCCCAAGTTTAGAGCACATTTTTGCTCTTATTGATTTTAAGGTATATTCTTGTGTTTTATTTGGTTTAACTATCTACCAAAGTTTCCTAAGGGCTTAATTTGCCTTGTTAAATCATAATTGACTATTATTTAGTCTTGGTAGGTTCTTTGGGTCCTTACCAAGTTCACTCCAAGCTTAAAGCATGTTTTTGCTCAAACTGTATCTTAGTGCTTTATTGCATTTTACTATGGTTTAAATTGTTCACTGATGTTTCTAAGGAATTTTTTAGCCTTTACATATCATAGTTTAATATTTAAACCACATATCAAGGTTTGGGGTATTTCACCCTGAATTTCAGTAACTGAATTCAGTGTTTCGACCTAGCTTTAGACGGCTATAACTTTTGCATCTCTCCATATTTTTCAATGTCGTCTTCTTTTTTGTCGTCTCCTACATTCCCTCTAAACAGCTATAACTCATAAAAACCCTAACTCATTCTGAATCAACCGGAAAATTGAGTCAAAGTAGCCACCTTGCGAAACGTGTTTCCAGAATTCCAGATTCTCTTCGATTTCAGTAACTTGCGTCGATCATAACTTCTTCGTTACTCAACCAAAATTCGATTTCTTTAGCTCGTTGTAAAGACCTCTAATCCCTCTACAATTTTCGTGTTTATGCCCAAGTCTGATTCGTAACCAGTTGGGAGATATAGAGGTCTAAAGTTTCGGGTTCGCCAGCACATAAAATAACACCGAAACTGTAAGGTAAACTCGTGTTTTGCGACTTCAATTTCTTTCTGTATGGTGTGAGTTAGGTTTAGTTCTTGCTATCAATACGTAGATCTAAGTTTGCTCTTTCCAATGAACCCTTATTCATAGCCTAACTCGTTTTGTACTGCTAGTTATAGATCCTCAAAGTTGGCACCACGAACTGTCTAAAGTTCGAGTTTTTCCCAGTTTTCCGAATTGGAATTCACACAATTCGCACAATCCGGTGAGTCTCCGATCAAATTTCTCCGTTATTGCTGTTCGTAGTCATGTTTCCGATCTAACCCATGTTCCAATTTAGTCACTTACGAGCTAGGTTAGGAGAATTTGTATGAATTGAATTCGAATTGTACTATGTACCCGAAACAAACCCTAACGTTCGAATTGAATACGAAACTTGATGTATACTGCATTATAATTGGGGAAACCGGTATCAATAGAACCAAAATTGGATTACGAAACTATAGAAACAAGAATCATTCGATTTCGTTTTGTGGATTAGGAGGAAATTGAGATTTAGTACTCGACTAGTTTTCTGGAATCGGGGAAGAACACGGCGTTCAGGGGCCATTGATTTCGTTTTAAAAGTTTTGGACGGTCGAGATTAGATCTGGTTAAATAAGAATGGTTATAAGTTTATTAAAATTCAGTAAATAGCTCTAACTTGTTGATTTTATTTAATGGCCTTGCCGAAGGTATTTTGACTTGAAATTTTAACCATAGATTCCTTATTTATTCTAGTTTATTTTGATGTAAATTATTATGGTTTTGGAGTTTTAAACATAAGTTATGATTTTTGCAAGGTACGGGTTTTCTGGAATTATTTGGCTAAATTAAAAAGATATTTTTTTTGAAATAAAATTTTATAATATGTCTAAAATGTTATAGTTACTGTATATTAAATTTGGGAATTTTTGGGCACTGGTAAAAGGTTTTAAAAATTGTGTTTATGAGTTTTTCATAAGAATAACCTATAATATAAGGTTTTTAATGTAACCAAAAATTAAAGTATGGATTGTTAATTAACTTTTAAGCTGGGGAAAATAAGGAAGCTAAATTAACATTTTATAACAGTAAGTTTATAAATGTTTTTATTAGCTTTTAAGAGAAGTGAAATTATTTACATATATGTATATATACTTACTTAAGTAGAAACTTACATAAATTAAGGAATTTAATTGTCCTACGTTTTATTTACTATATTATATGGGAGTTAATATTTTTAACTAAACTAAGGAATAAATATATATATATATATTTACGCATTTATAAAAGGGAATTAAGAGGTAACTTAAAGTAAATCAAGGAACTAATTAAATTACCACTTATAGTAACTAAACATTATAAGAGCTAGAACCCTAAGATATGGTAAAAGAAATACTTTATGAAATATACTTGGAATAAAGTTAAAGGTCGAAGTAATAAGATAGTTTAAATATAGTAAGTTACATGGGGAATGTCTTAGTTAAATTCTAATACGGGTATACTTATATATATTAAATAAATAAAGGAAACACATTATTTTATAAACCATAAGTCGGTTGTAGTTATGCCTAAAAGTTATTAAACATAATTAAATACAATAAACTACATAAATAATGTTTTGAACAAATCCTAGTATATATAAATATATACACATTTAACATAAATAAAATTAGATACCTTATAGGAAATATAATACGAAGGAATTAATAAGTTAAACTAAACCTCTACATAATATTAATAGAAGAATATTATATGAGGTGGTATTAAATTATAGTTATGTATTAGGCTTAAGAGTTACCTTTGAATTTCCAAGGTTTATATTAACCATATTAAAATACATGTATAGTATTATTTGTCAATGACCAGGATGTAAATCTTAAATTGGGATTAAGTAATTAATAAGTTAAAACTTAGGAAAAATTGTGATTACATAAAATGTTGTACAAATAGATCTTATTCTATAATTAATGATAAACAAATGTAACACGTTTACATCTAGATGTTCTTATTATATAAACCATAATAAAATAAGTAAAATACTTTTACATCTAAACGTGAGGTGGATTAGTAAGTCTATATTTAATCATTTCTTAACATTTATGGTAGTGAAATATAACTTAATGTTTTAAGATAGAATCATTATAAGGATTATGATATATTCTATATTAAACGATGATTTGGAAATTTATCTAAACAATTATCCTTAAGTTTCTTAGAATTAGATAAGCCATATAAAATACATTTATTACCAATATTCAGGATGTGAGTTTACAATTAAGTGAGGTATTTAGTAGTGAGAATTTATAGGAAGGTTTATAAATAGGAATTTGGTACTTAAAACCTTTGAACCTTTTTATTAGATAAAGCTAAGTTACATAAGATATTATATTGATATACTTTACGGTAATGGGAAATAATGGTATGTTGTTTTGAATATAAAATATGAGAATTTTCGTAATGGTTTATCTTATTAAATAATTAACAATTTCACTTGCGAATCAGAATTTAATCCTTTGATAAATACTACTCTATGTAGATATATTGTCCATCCTAAATACAATAAAGGAAATTAATTTGTTAAGTTATTCCTTTGAAACCTTAGGTTTTATGAAACAATTTAAAACATATTTAAGGCTTAGGTTGATTGAAGTTTAGTACAAAAGGATTATACATAGTCTATAGAGTGAATGGGTGTAAAAATAAAATATTTAGGAGATTAAAGGTAAGTAAGGATACATAAAATGTTATATTTAAACACCTTATTGTATAGGTAATAATTAAGCAAATAATGTACCTTGTGAATACTAAATGTAAGAGTTCGATAAGTCTAAGTTAACTATAATATAGTTGTTTCAAGATGAAAAGTAATTTAACATCTTATGTCAAGATTATTAGCTGGATGTAATAAAAAGTCTTTCTGGACTAAAGATAAGATAAATGAGTTAGTAACTCAATTAGGTTATGATATAATGCGTCTACAACACTATGGTTCCAATATACAAGATGTAGATCTTAATTAAGTTAATGGGAAACTTAATCACAATGGATTATCTAGTAGATATTATTTAAATACATAATCTTTACATTGTGAGATAAGTATAGTATTCTGAGATGAGTCCATCATAGGTCGTAATACAATGTTTATTCTAAATTAAGAATAAAGGTATTGAGCTTAAGATTATTATCGAAATTCTTAGATTTAATTATATAACATAAACACATTTATGATATAGAGGTCTCAAAAGTCTTGAATGTGAGGATTGTGGTTAAGTATGAATAAAGTGGATAGGAGTGGACAATTAGCAAATGTTAATCGAATACATTCCTTGATCTTACCACCTTGGGCTATACAACGTTCTCAGATAACTCAAAGATTATACGTAACACATAAGTGAGGGCTTAAAAGACAATTGAGACTTTGGAATAGGAGTAAGGAATTTATTTAAGCTTAACTTAGGCTACAAGTGATTGATGATAGACTACCTTTAATATTCTTCAGAGTACTGTTGATTGTTTGCGCAAGTTGACTAGAACTGCTACAGCGTTACCCAGGTACGATTTCTCGTACTCAGCTTGTTGTGTTTTGGACCTTATGGAATGTTTTGTACAATTTCTCGTACTCAGCTTGTTGTGTTTTGGACCTTATGGAATGTTTTGTACGATTTCTCGTACTCAGCTTGTTGTGTTTTGGACCTTATGGAATGTTTTGTACGATTTCTCGTACTCGATACTTTTGCTGATGGACTTTATGGAATGTTTTGGAACACCAACTGATCTTGAATGGATTTCATAATGAAACTGTTGTGTGACTAACTGAGCCTGTATGTGAAACTTCCTTGGTTATTGGTTCCTCCTATCTAGTTGTTTCACTAAATATTAACTGCCTAGGGTTTACGCTTCTGCACTCTATAGGACTAAGTGTTTTGGTATTGCTCTTGTGCAGTTAATGATCTAGTGGGGTGACTAGGAATATAGGAAAATATCTGGTAGTGGTAATTCTTCCTTTGGATAATGGTTAATGTTTCAACCATGAGTCTAGTTTGATCAGCCTTATTGGAAATGGATTCTTTCTATTGGATATTAATTGTTGAGGGTTTACGCCTCTGCACTCTGTAGGACTGGGTGTTTTGGTATTGCTCTCGTGCAGTTAAAAATCTAATGAGAATATGGGAAAGTGTTATTCTTGGTATTGAGTATGGATTATTTCTATTAAGTGGTGCACGCACTTTTCACCGATGACCGAGAACGGATCGGTGGCAGCGGAGGTCTGCTATACCTCGTCCATCTGGACAACTGACAACGAAGGTCTGTTTACCTCGTCCTTGTGACAACTGACAGCGGAGGTCTGTTTACCTCGTCCTTGTGACAACTGACTGGCTGTGGGGGCCATCTCTCCCAATTGGTTTATTCCACTCTTGAGTATATTTTGTCTATGGGAATCATCTTCTGAAATGGTGGAGACATAAATTGTCTACCACGGGTTATGGATATTAATGTCACTCCTAGTCCATTGTGACTACTTGAGTCTTTCTCTTCTTAACCAGAATTGGTTCTAACATCAACAATGGATGCTTACTAACTATGTGGTGTGACTACTTAAGTGGATGACTTGGTTTGGAAGTTCTCTATCTCTATCTTTGTCTTGTTTTCTTTTCTCTTTAACTTGATTGTTTTGAAGTGCTTTATCTCTGTTTTACTTTAAGACGTTGTTTTCATGTTACTGTTTATTTTGAAGGGTTATGTTTTATAAGTTTGTTTTTGGAGAATTGTACCAGTTCCATTCCAGGGAACTGACTCACCCCTCTCGGGGTGGGCTGCTTGGTTTCATCTTACAGGTACAAATTGATTTACAGGTGGCCACGACAAGCATGAGTGATCGGGATGGGATTAGGTCTATGGAGAGCGAACGTGTTTTATTTTTATGTTAAGTTTTCTCGAAGTTTAGACCGTAACTTAGTTAATTGTAAAGGTTGTAATTGGTTAGGTTGGTACCGGGTGTTTGGAGCCCGATGGTCTGTAGCACCTTTAGTTTATTTTCCGCTATTGTTTTATTATTATAGGGGTGTTACACATATTGTTGTTCTCCTTTGCTACTAGGTAAGGAAACTCAAAGAAAAATAACATTTCCTTCATGTTTGTGTGTTGTCCGAAAATCACCATTGATGGTGTCCTTACCTTGCTTGTTCTAGCTTCATTTCAACCTTTCATGGACTAGGTGGAGTCCTCTCTTGATATATATTCAAACTCTCTTCAAGTTCTAAGGTAAAACAATCATCTTAATGCTTTAAAATAATATATGTAACTAGGGTTTACAATGAGATGAAGCATAAAGCTTGTATACTCATTTTATCATTTGTATAATGTTTAGAAGTTGACAAGCAACTAAAAGCCTTGACAATTTAGTCAAGGAAACAAGAAAGAAGTTTGTGAGGAAAAGAGGTAAATATGCTAACCTAATGTGGTTTTAAGTCTTAGGAGAAATAAGCTTATATTGCTTATGAAAATGATTTAAGGAGCCAATGGTAAATGACTTAGAAGAATGCTCTCAAGGGCTTAGTAAAAGGGCATATGTATTGTTGAGTGTAATGGCAGGTCAAAGGCAAATACATTGTGGAAATTCAGTGTTTAAGATTTATGCATCTTAAGGGCCTAAGAGCCATGATATTTAAGGGCCTAAGTGCCAAGCAATTTAAATTATGCACTATATTGTGATGTAGTGTTAAATGAGTGAAGTTTTGTGTATAAGAATGTTCTTGATGGATTTTAGTGTTCTTGATTGTTAATGGTGAGAACAATGTGTTTTGGTTTAGTAATGTTCTAGGAGAACCTATGTCAAAATTTAGATAATGTATAAGAAGTTCTAAGGGTTTAAAATGGGTTTGGTAAGTTAGGAAATGTTTAGAATGGTTAAGTGTTCAACTAGTGAAAGAAACATGCATTAAGGTATTCTAGGAAATAAAAAGGACTTAGGCAATGTTTTAGAGGATTTAGAATGCAAAAGAATGTTTTGGGATACTTCAAGATCATGGTGAGATTGTGTTTAGGACTTGTGCAATGTTGGTGAATAAGGGAGAAGTAATGTATTGCATGAAGAAACTATAGACTGGTAGAGATGTTTAAGGAATTGGTTAGGAAGTAAAGATGCTTGGGAAAATAAAGTAGTAGTGGTGAGGAAACTGAAGAGGGAAAAAATATGACGAGACTGAAGAGCCATGGCGGTCCGAACCTTAGATCCCGGCTCAGGCCCTAGGCCCCCTTCAGGACCCTGTTCAGGCTCCAATCTGGACACCAAGCGTCAATCCATATCCCGCAACAGTACTAAGTTCGGGCACTAGACCTCCTGACTAAGTTCGGGCACTCTACGTCCCGGCGCCACATCCCGTGTCTCGTATTCCGCATCCGAGTATTGTACCCCGTACCCCACACTTTTGGACCGGAAGGCTTTACAAGGAGGAAAGCGTCAAAGTTAGGAAGGCAGCTCCTATAAAGCGATGCTACATGTTCAAGGGTTTAGAGATAGACTTCACCCTAGAAAGTCTATAAATAGAGATGGGAGGCTCATTTGTTGAGGTACACATTATTAGAAGAGAGAGAGAACACAAGAAAGCTCTCTAAAGTTGTAATACCAAAGAAAGGAATAAAGATGATGTCAAGAAGTGGATGTAGGCCGGATTATTGGCCGAACCACTATAACTCTCGGTGTTCTGCTCATTAGTGAGATTTGAGGGACCAATTATACGTTTTCATTTGGCGCCGTCTGTGGGAATCGAATAACCAACAATGGTAACCACGATTCATCCACGATCCAAAAGAAATGCCACCGGAAAGCCAATTCGATCGAGAAGATTAAGAATAATATCTACGAGAAAGATCAACCTCAAGATCGATTCACCTGCTTTTCATCTTCACATTGTTTATGGCTCAATTTCAACAGCAAGCGACAGAAGAAGAGATTGGGAGATCTAAAAGCTCTTTCCAGAAATTTCTTATTGTATATTGAAGCATAAGGAGGTAGAATCACGACATCATCATGTCGATCAAACTCGAACCAGTTCTCACCATTCGAAATCGTCCTTTTTCTACACAAATCAGAAGCAACATCAAAATCCGTCAATAAATCCAGATTCTCAAGGGAGCTCGATCGAAAAGGGAAGCATAAACTGGAAACTCTAAATCTAAAGAGTTACTCTCACGACGATGAAGCCCGAATCGGTCACGATGGTACCCCATCCACAAAGTCCGTCTCAACAAAATCAAAACAGATCCCTAAAGCCTCCCGGCATTCAAAGGTTAAGGAAAAAGAAGGGGACAAGAAGATATCCAACTGATGCTTTGGTCATATCACGAAGAGTCGATCTGGATCCCAAATCTTCCGTTTTCATCTTAATCTGAGTCTACACTCTTCAACTCTTAAAGCAGGGAAGCTCTTTCTTCCTCCTGATTTGATGAATCAAAATTGACTAGTTCACATTTTCTCCTCGTGTTACCGTCTGATTAAACTTAAAATTACAGGGAATGATGAGGATAAACAGGAAACTGGCTTCATCCGGGTGATGCCTTGCGTCTTAAATAAGAAGTCATCAAGTGAAATCAGTCAAAAAAGCCTCAACCGGCAACTAAGTCAAGATTGGACAGAGATAGGTGCGATCAATCTCGGGGAGATTGGCGTTATCTAGGGGTCCAAGAGATGGCAAAAGACTTGTTTCGGACAGCAATCAGCCAGGCAACAATGATCGCGTTTGAAGCATCACGATCCAAGTTGTGTAAGTAGTGTTCCTTACATTCCAACTCAGACCTGGGCGGCTTATAGGACCGGGTAGTATCTCAACCTCCTAGTGAGTCCGGGCGCAGTTGGGTCCGGGCATCGACATACTACGAAGAGTCGGATCTTGATCTTCAAGGAGATAATAGGCAGTAAAGATAAAGAATCGTTCAGGAGGGTGCAGACGATAATCAAGCTAAGCGGAATCCAAGACGGGGACGGGGGCAGAATATAGGACCAGATGGTGTCTCAATCTCCCGGTGAATTTGGACAACTTCGGCGCCGTTTCTCAAATCAATCGAGCAACCTGCTACACCCGGCGCAGGCAGCGACCCAGCTCAAATCCGTACGCGAAGCTACTCAGTCGTTGTTTTGATTTAAGACCGGATGACGTCCAACAAGCGATCAGGCGATGTCCTACAAGTGATCCGGCGGCGTTTTTTTCCCAATGACCGGGCGTTGCTTCCGGTCGTTGCCTTCCGGTCGTCATCCTCCAAAGTGACCGGTCGTTTGCCTTCCGGTCGTCATCCTCCAAAGTAACCGGTCGTTGCTTCCGGTCGTTGCCTTCCGGTCGTCATCCTCCAAAGTGACCGGTCGTTTGCCTTCCGGTCGTCATCCTCCAAAGTAACCGGTTGTTGCTTCCGGTCGTCACCTTCCGGTCATCATCCTCCAAAGTAACCAGTCGTTGCTTCCGGTTGTTGCTTTTCGGTCGTCGTCTTCCAAAGTAACCGGGCGATGTCAAGTGACGTCCTCTGGGCGACTCAATTCAAGACTGGACGATATCCTCGACTCAAAGCCAAGCGACGTCCTCCTTCCAGGCTAAGACCAGAATCTCAAACCCAAGCTCAAAGCATAAATTCAAGGCATCAACCGGGAACGAATTCACCGCAACCGGGCGCAACCTCTCCCCATGACCGGGCGCAACCATCTTACTGTGACCAGACAATAACTATCTACGATCGGGCACCAGCAATCAACAAAGATTTGAAGTAAACGTCACAAAGCAAGATTCTAAATCAGACAGCCGATGACAAAGAAAAAGAGAGAACTTCCAAAGCTGACTGCTAAGATCAGTGGCGTTACCCTTAGCTCAGAGCCAGGCGTAAGCAAGACTACGATCCGGCATCAATGACAGAATGGAGAAGAGACGATAAACTCTGAGGAAAGCTGAGAACACAAATCACTAAGATAAGTTCATCAATCTTCAAATAATAACATAATGTCTGTGATTAAACAAGCATGATTACCCCTTATCAAGATTTGCGCTTCCAGATTTCCAGAAATGCAATTACTTTCTGCTGATTTAAGAATTTGATCCATCTCTGCATGGATGCAAGGATAACATTCATCTGTCTTTAACAAAACACTCTGCTACTATTCGACACATATCGACCAAAATTCTATGAGGCAATATTATATTTATCAAAAGCTCGTTGTGAAAAGCTTGCTGCCCAGATATTCCTGTCTGCTCAAAGCTTTTGCCTCTAGTAAAATAATGCCCCCATGATCTTTTTTCCTTCTGCCATAGACTGATACATCTTTCAAGATATTTATAAGTGATCTAGCTTCTATTTCGTTACATTGGACAACAAATGCTCTTAATGTGTAAATTTGTAGACTTTCTAAAAACTGTCGCATATCTTCATAACCACTGTTTTCTGTTCCCTTACTTTCCTTCTGAATTTCACCCCTGAAAATGCTTCCTGTTTCTTAAAAATCCCCAAATTACACTTTCCTTTTCATCTGTTTTACTGTTACTAAATACTTCATTCTAAGTGAAACATTTCTCTACATTTACTTAGTTCATAGTTCCTATAATCTTAGTTTCTGCCCAAGAGTCCTTGACCAGTCTAGCTGCTGCTTATCTCTCTGCTCAGTAATCTGAAAATGATTGTCAAACGAGTAAGCCAGATTAACTTCAGTTTTCTGTTTTTTCTTACACTTTTGTACGAACAGATCAGATTTCTGCACAATTGTGATGTTGTTTGTAACTCCCATTTATAAACATTACTATGGTCAGTCTTATCAAAAGCATAACATTCACTCTTACCTTTCTCAAGGAGTCTGATTTAGGAGGAAGCTGGTAGCATGCTTTTTTGCAAAATATTTAAAGTGTTTGGTCTATGGGCTACTCTTTCTTCCTCTGTTTATGATGATCTTGCTGTGCTTCAAAGACTTGTAAAATATATTGCTCTACCTCTGCTTTTGATACTGTTGATAATGCTTTTCTCAACAAGTTTCTCTTTTCATATAATAGCTGCACTATCTTTACTCCAACTTCTGCTTCTGTTTTGATCTGCATAAATCGTTTGAGCTCAATCCTGAATTGTACTTGGCTAGACCTGTTGTAGCAATTTTCAAGTTCTAAGCATGCATTCTTTCTAAAAAGAGCTATGTAGCCTGCTGTTGTGAGTAGTGCATACTTCCAACGGTTACGCCATTCACTATATGATGAAATTTGGACTTCGAATCTTTCACATTTCTCACATGCTGCTGTATACTGCAATGTTTTGCCACTGTTTCCCTCAATATTGAAAGCCTATTACTTTGTTTATTTTAATACGAAGTATTGTTTATTATCCGTATACCATCCTGTATGCTGCTAGTGTTCTTTCCCCATCTTTTATTGTTATTTCCCTTTCGAAACTTCCTCATTTATGATGAGGATGCAAGCCTAAGAACTCATTTTTACTGTGACTACTTTTGCTTTTTCATACGAGTTTGCACTAATTTCAGGAAGTACATTATGTCTAGACAATGGAATTGATGACCGTGTTTCAACTATTGCTTGCTATCATGTTTTAGGAAATTTGAAATATGTCTTAGCTAGGATAAGCTAAAACGTGTTTAAAGTGCATTATGTCATCTTGTTCAAATCTTGGTCATATTTCAAAAATAGTGGCTTTGCCAGAATTCTTTTCTGAATTATTCAGAAGTCTTTGCCTTATTTCGACTCTTTAATTATCTGTTTAAAAGGCTTCACTAGCTTCTGTAGGGGCAGAGAATTATAGCACAAAACAAATTTTTTGCCCAAAGCTTTTACCCGTTTCAACTAATAATCTTTCGTCCATCTTCTCAAATGCTAAATGTTGTTAGTTGAGTGATACTCATTCCTGATATATATACTTTGTTGCTTGCTCTTGGTAATCATTAAAATAGCTTGTTCTAAGAATTTCATCTGATAGCAAATCATCCGAGACCCCTATCTAAGAAGTACAAATCTAGCTATGCTTGACTATAATAGACCTGATCTGAATCCTTGTGTTGGTCTTCTCTACTGTGAAGTTGAATAGCTATTAGTTTTTTACCACGCTACCTTTTGCAAATAATATTAAGCCTAGAAGCTGCTCTACAAAGGATATTAGGTGATATTTTAGTTCCTAAATTTTTGACTAAATTCTGCACAAGCTTATCTGTTTCACTTACTGCCTGAAATTAATGCTATGACCTTGGCACCCCTTTTCTACACCTTCGGACTATTAGCCTATTTTAGAGGCTCTTGACAAAAAGCACACAGAGTCTAATATCTTGAAATATGTTCCTACGTCTTCTGTTTTTTCTCTACCTATTGCCTGTGGACTATGCTTCTGCTAATTGGAATATACAAGCGACTCTGATTTTGATTTTTTACCCGTTGATCATAGAAATATACAATTGTTCATGAGCTTGTACAAATAGCAAAAAATATTTTTTATGATGTGGCTTATGTTATTGAATAAGCTGGGCATGCTATGCTGTGTTTGTTTGAAAATATATTACCAGCTATAAACTCACTTTGCCACTGTCGCCTTTGACCCCTCCTTTTTAATTAGTTTTAGAAGGATGTTACTCCTGGTTTGCAAGGGTTTTTTTGGGCTCAGTTGCAGCATGCATAAAATGTTTTTAAAGCCATCTGTTACCAATGTTTCTGCTTAAAGTAAGAGTGCATAGATTCCAGAGTTTGTTAAGACGTGGTCTTGCTCAAATCTTGAGATATCGAGCTTCTGATCTAAATCATGTTAGACTGTTAAGCACTGAAGTTTTTGCTGGTCAAGTCTTCAAGCGTAATTCTGTTACAAAAATGGTTTCGGTTGTAAAGTACTTACCCAAATTTCGTGTGACCTTCTGGTCCGGCAAGATCTCTTGGAAATGATCAATGATTCACGCTACAGCTTTCGCTTTCTTAATATTGTTATTAGTAGTATCTTTTCCCAGCCAAGAAAAACATAGCGAACCCTGTCTAACAATTCTGAGCGAATAATTTCCTTCTACACATTATTGTGGCAACTCTTTGCTCTTATTAATCTACTCTTTACTGAATTTTAGGAACGTAATGGAAAGCGAGCTTCTTACTATCACTGTGTGAGTAATACTATTAATTTAAATTAATTTAGGGGATTTCTTTTATTAAACCATAAATAATACTATTAATATTAAATTATGGTATGGAATTATGAATATTAAATTATTATATGGAATTATGAAATTTATTTAGGGGTTTTCTCCTATTTAACCCTAATTATTATACATTATTATATAGTATTATGAATTTAATAATAAGATTTATAAGTCAATAAATCTTGGGAAAATTTCTAAACACTCCAAATATATTATAAAGATTTTAGGAAGTGTTGGAACATTGTTTTGAAACATAAAAGTCAATATAAAATTCTAGAAACCTTAAAGCTTATTAAGCCTTGCTAGAGTTGACTTTTTGAGAATGGTCAAACCAGGCCATGAAACCTATATCAATAAATAGGTTATGAAAAACCATGAAGATTGATAAAAAGAACGTTAAAAACGGATCATCCTAGCCAAAGTTATGATAAATTGAAGTTTAGAGCCAAAATTTTGAAGGATGCTGACGTGTCCAGGGCTAGGGACACGTGTCGCGCCCAGTCAGCACCCAGGTTACTTAATCGGTTGAGTTTCCAGCAGTTTGGGCATGTCATAGGTCGATCTTTAGACGCCTATATCTTTTTCTCTACTCCACCATTTGGTATGCCGTTTGTTTCATTCGATTCTCCTATCTTTCCTCTTTCCAACCATTACTCACACACCATCTAACTCCTTCTACAATGATCGGAAAGTTGTTCCAAATTTGCCTCCTCGCTAGTTCGTAACCCAGAATTCCGGTTTTTCCTGAGATCGGGTAAACTTCGTCACGCCATAACTTCTTCAGTTCTCATCCAAATTTCGTGTTCTTCAGCTTGTTTTGAAGATCTCTAATCCCTCTATAACTTTCATGTTGATGGCCAAGGCTGATTCGCACTGGTTTGGGGGATAAATCTGTCTAAAGTTGCCTACTCGATCACGGTGGAAAATCTGCCCAGTTCATCCCGAAACCAACTAGGTAAACACCGATCTTGTGAGATCTGTAACTTTCTCCCTAGTTCATCAAATTCAATGATTCTTCCACTAACATCTAGAGTTACATGTCTAGTTTGGATTGTGATAGGTTACATGAATCAAATCTCTTTCAGTTGGTGCGAGTTGATTCGAGAAGTGGCATACCTGAACCGCACATAAAATAACGTTTTCCAGAATTCTCGATTTGGATTATCCTCGTTAATGCAATTCCGGTGAGTTTCTGATCAAATTGCTCCGTTGTTGCCAATCTTAACTTCATTTTCGACCAAACCCACGTAGCAATTTATTCAATTATGCATTATATTGAGAGGAATTGGCGAAATCGAATTCGTAAACCCGAAACTCGACCTAACTTGAACCCAGAATGAATCTTTCGTAATACTGCATGATATTTGGGGAAATCGGTGTCAATAGATGCGTCTTGGAATTTCGAATTCAATGGAACAAGAACCACTCGATTTGGTTCTGTGGATTGAGAGAAAACGGTAGATTAGTACTCGGAATCGAGTTGAGTTCGATGATGAACTCGACATTCAGGAGCCGTCCGATCTCAGTTAAAAGAAACGGACGGCCACGATTAAAACGTTTCAAAATATAAGTATAAGTTTTTATATTACTTTCAGAAATAAGCCCTAACTTGCTAGATTTATTTAATGGCCTTCCCGAATGTATTTTGACTTGAAATTTTAACCATAGATTCCTTATAAAGTCTAGTTTATTTTGATGTAAATTAATTTGGGTTTTGAGTTTTTAAACATAAGTTATGATTTTTGCAAGTTACGAGTATTATGGAATTATTTGGGTAATTTAAAAAGATATTTTTATGAAACAAAAATTTTATAATATGTCTAAAATGTTATAGTTATTATATATTAAATTGGGAATTTTTGGACAAGGGTAAATAGGTTTAAAAATTATGTTTATGGAATTTTCATAAGAATAACTTATAATATATGGTTTTTAATATAACAAAAATTAAAGTATGGTTTGTCAATAAGCTTTATAGGTTGGGGAAAATATAATAAGACTAAACTAACATTTAATACAGAATGTTAATAAATATTTTTGGGTGTAAACTTTTAAGTGAAGTAAATATATATATAGATGTACGTATATATAAACGAAATAAAATAGTAACTTAGGTTAAATCAAGGAACTAAATTAATCTACATTTATATTAATTAATAATATCGAAGTTAATATACTTAATTGAAACTAAGGAAAATACTTTATTTATAAACCATATATTGGATGTAGCTATGTGTAAAAGTTAGTATAAATAATTAAGTGCAATAAAACTACACAAGGAATGTCTTGAATAAATCCTAATATATATACACATAAAAAAAACTACGTAAATAAAAGAAATAAAATACCTTATAGAAAATATAATATAAAGGAATTAATGAGATAAACTAAACCTCTACATAATACTAATAAAAGAATATTATATGAGGCGGTATTAAATTATGATTATTAAACTTAAAGAGTTATCTTTGAATTTCTAAGATTTATATAAACCGTATTAAAATACGTGTATAGTATTAGTCAACGACCATAATGTAAGTCTATAATTGGGTTAAGTAATTAATAAGTTAAAACTTAGGAAAAATTGTGATTAGATTACATAAAATGTTACACAAATAGATCTTATTCTATAATTAATGATAAAATAAATAAAATACTTTTACATCTGAATGTGAGGTGGATTAGTAAGTCTAGATTTAATCATTTCTTAACATTTAAGGTATTGAAATATAACTTAATGTTTTAAGATAAAATCATTAAAAGGATTATGATATAAAACTACATTAAACTATGATTTGGAAATTTATCTAAATAATAATCCTTAAGTTTCTTGGCATTAGATAAGCCATATGAAATACATTTATAACATTAATTACCAATACTTAGGATGTGAGTTTACAATTAAGTGGGGTATTTAGTAGTTAGAATTTATAGAAAGGTTTTATAAATAGGAATTTGATATTTAAAACCTTTGAACCTTTTATTAGATAAAACTAAGTTACATAAGAGATTATATTGATCTACTTTACGACACTGAAAATATTAATGTGTCATTCGAGTATAAGGTATGAGGATTTTTCAGAACATATTATCTTATTAAGTAATTGACAATTTCACTTGTGAATGAGAGTTTAATTCTTAGATAAATTCTACCTTATGTTAAGATATAATGTTCATCCTAAAACATAATAAAAGGGATTAATTTATTAAGTTATTCCTTTGAAACCTTAGGTTTTGTAAGCAATATGAAAAATGTATTTTAAGACATAAGTTTATTAAAAATTTAGTATAAAAGGATTATACATAGTCTATAGCGGGAATGTGCGTAAAAATAAAACATTTGGGAAATTGAATGTAAGCAAGGATACATAAAAGGTTGTCTTAAAGTGCCTTATTATACAGTTAATGATAAAGTAAATAATATACCTTGGGAATACTAAATGTAAGAGTTCGATAAATCTAAGTTAACTATAATATAGTTATTCAAGATGAAAAGCAATTTAACATCTTATGATAAGATTATTAGATGGTTGTAATAAAAGTCATCCTAAACTAAACATATGATAAATGAGTGTAGTAACTCAATTAGGTTATCATAAAATGCATCTATAACACCATGTTTCCAATATACAGGATGTAGATCTTAATTAAGTTGAGGGAAAAACTTAATCATAATGGATTATTTGGTAATACTGATAAAATACATAATCATTACATTGTGAAATAATAGTATAATATTCTAAGATAAACCTATCATAGGTCATAACCCGATATTTATTCTAAATTAGGAATAAAAGTATTAAGCTTAAAAATTATTATTGAGATTCTAAGATTAGATGAATAATATAATACGCACTTATGATATAAGGGTCTCAAGAGTCTTGAATTGAGAATTAGGGTTAAGTATGAATAAAGTGGATAAGAGTGTAACAATTAACAAGTGTTAATAACACACATTCCCTAGTCTTACAACCTTGGGTTATTCAACATTCTAATATAAGTCAAAGGTTATACATAACATTTAAGTGAGGGCTTAAAAGACAATTGAGACTTAGAAATAAGAGTGAGGAATTTATTTAAGTTTAACTTAGGTTACAAGTTATTGATGTTAGACTACCTTTAATATTCCTCAGAGTATTGTTGATTATTTGCACAAGTCGACTAGAACTGCTACAGCGATTACCAGGTACGACCTCTCGTACTCAGATACTTTTGGTGACGAACTTTATGGAAAGTTTTGAGAAACGCTAAGTGAGCTTGAATGGATTTCAAAGGAGACTATTTGTGTGACTAACTCAGCTTGATGTGACTAACTGAGCCTTGAATGTACAACTCACATGATCATTGGTTCCTCCTATCTGGTTGTCTCATTAGATATTAACTGCTGAGGGTTTACGCCTCTGCACTCTGTAGGACTGAGTGTTTTGGTATTGCACTTGTGCAGTTATTAGTCTATTGGGAATATGGGAAATGTCAATCTTGGTAAACTCTTCTTTTGACCATGGATATTGTTTCAACCATGAGCTGAGTCTTTGTTGTGATGTGCGCACATCTTCACCGGTAAACAGCGAGGGGCTGTATATCCCCTGTCCAATCGGACGTTGTAAACAGCGAGGGGCTGTATATCCTCTGTCCTATCGGACGTAGTTAACAGCGAGGGGCTGTATATCCCCTGTCCCAAAAGGGACGCAGTTGGCAGCAGGGCCATCTCTTCCAATTGGTTTTATTCCACTCTTGAGTTATGGTTCTTGGGTCTCTTCTTTTATTCCCAGACCTTGTGACTACTTGGGTCTTTCTAATCCTAATTGGAACTGAATCTAACTTAAGCAATGGATGATCACTAACTTCTGGCGTGGTTTCTTTTATGTTGGCTCACTCTACCTTTATGTTATTTGTCTCTATCCTTGACTTGTTATCTTTGACTTGGTGTTTTGGTGTGCCTTGTTCTTCTGATTTGTTTTGAGCATTTGACTTCAAGTTATTGTTATTTTAAGAGTTATGTTTTTCTTTTAATACTGTTGTTTTGGAGAGTTGTACCAGTTCCATTCCAGGGAACTGACTCACCCCTCCTGGGGTGGGCTGCTTGGTTTCATCTTGCAGGTACGAATTGTTATACAGGTGGCCACGAAGAGTATGAGTGTATGGGTTGGGAATTAGGAATTTGGAGAGCTACTGTATTTTGTTATCATTACTTTTATACTATGTTTTCTCGAGTTCAGACCGTAGCATTTGTAATATCATAAGTTGTAATTGGTGAGGTTTGGTGCCGGGTGTTTGGAACCCGATGATCTGTAATCGCCTTAGTATTTAATTTCCGCTGCATTTATGGTAAATAGGGGCGTTACAGAAAGTGGTATCAGAGCGTAGTTACACTCTGAACCCGAGAAAACAAGCCGAGTGAAATAGTTAGAATATAGGTGCCCTTAAAACTGGGGAATTGGGGTAGAATTGGGAAGTGAGGATTCCAGTAAGGCACGACTCCTAACCCTTCTTGGATTAGTGAATGATTTCTTTATACACTTTTTGTATGAATGTCTGTTAGGAATAGTGTGTGGTCATACCGTTTGATCATTAAACTATAGAAAAAAAATATAATAATGATAAGTCTGGAACATTATCAATTGGGTATGATAAGATCTTGGTTGGAATAAATCATACATTGAACTACTTTCAAAAGCATACGTATGGAAAATACATGGCTAAGAGAGCAATGCTTTAAAAGCTTGTACACATGTTCCCAGAATTTTAAAGAATACTTTTGGTTGGGAATAGTTATCAAGTGGAGCTTTGAATAATTAAGTGATATATACTTCAACTCCTTTAAAGCTTGAAATAAATCTCAAGAACTACTTGGTACAAATTATTACCTAAAGATCATGTTTAAGATAAATCTTAAGTCTAGAAAATTATTAAACTAACAAGAACTAGTAACTCATCAGAAAAGATCAACATCCAAACTTGTAATCCACACTAAAACTCTATGTTAACTTCAGAAAGAAAATACATAAACCTAACACCCTACGAGAAGTGCCTGGTGCGACGAACTCCTAGGCTGAAAGTAGTGGGGGTGCACACTCACTTCTGGAAGTCTAGGGGCTAGACAAGCCTTGTCATCTAACCGTAAATAATCTTCTACGCAAGTGATGGATTGTGTTGAACTTGAGGAGGATTGGTGGTAAGACGTTACCATCATGAAATCTTGAGCTAGGCATATTTCATTACTAGCCACAATGAATAATTCAAAATTTGTATTTTAAGATTCAGTATTAAAATTCATACATGTAAAGGGTTTATTGAGTTAAATATTTGGTGAAAAATACCTATACATGGAGAAAGGGGATTTAAATTTGGGTACTCCAAGGTACAACATCTACCCCTTATTAAATATAAAAATATATATATTAAAGGAAGTAACTTAAAGATTGAGTGAAGGGAAGAGTAATACTAAACTAAATATCATTGATTCTTAAATACTTGGAGTAATGAGCATCTAAAAAAAATGAGAGTTACTTAATTATTGGAAATTCTCATGTTTATTTGGAAGTTTAACATTATACATATGCAAAATTTTAGAAGTCACAGAAGGTGTATTTTTATAAAGGAATATTGTAACACCCCATCCAAAGCCTATCGTGGTTATCGCAGTCTTAGCACTTAATCGAATACGTCGCAGCGGAAATAAACAAACTCCTGGACCTTGCCACGGTCTGATCATTAGAATATACCGGCTTAAATACTTACAATACTTAACCAAAATACTTACCCCACTCAAAACATCAACATTCACAATCCCACAACCAACCGAGTACTAGTATCTCAAACGTATTCTCAAACTTACAACAGTTTAATATAAATAGTCGGGTGCACAGGCGCAACCCGAACTCAAAATAAAAGTCCCCACCTAAGTCTAACCGCTCCTACTCTCGTAGTGCGTCCTCATGGGCCTCTTACCTGCAAGTGTAAAAATAGCCCCCGAGGGGGTCAGCACGAATGCTGGTACACCCTCTCATGGCCCCCAAGCTAACGGGGCTACGACGACTAATTGTCGATAGCATGGGAATTGATTACATACACAAGCATAATATGAAGTGCAATAACAATAACCACAGATGAACATATATAGTTCACAAACAATGGACGACTCTAGCGTCCCCTTATCAAGTGGGTTAGTAACCCCCTCCTTAGTCCTCATTTCCTTAATCTCAGTTCCTTACCTTACCTTAATCTTAATCTCAATCTTAATCTCAATCTTAATCTTAATCTCAGTATACAAACCTTTCCTGGAAGGGATTGGTTGTAGCTTAACCCGAACCTGGGATTTAGGTGATCCCACCGCACCATCTTAATGCCACCTACTCTGGACGGGAGTCCAGCGTAGCTGAGCCGGCAACCGGCCCTAGGCTACAAGTCCGAAGACAAGTCCTTAAGCGGAGGGCGGATCTGATTCAGATACCGTCCCCCTTTCACTTAGCATGCATGACCGAGATCGGTCCCGGGTTTCCTCACTCAAGTTCTAGTTAGTAGATATCTTAAACACCATGTGCTAGCTAAGCCTTAACGGGCACAACCACAACCATCAACTTAACTCTTATTCTTAACTCAGTAAGTACTAAACTTGGTTAGTAACAATCTCAAATCTCGCGGGTTAGTGTAAATATAACACAATCACAACGAGAACAATATGACCGGTTGCATGCTTTATCTTGTTATAGTCATAGCAAATAAACAGATAGCACACAAGCCGAGGGACACCTCGTTAGCAAGCAGGTCACGAAAAGGATTGTACCGTTCACCGTCGTCTGCCGTTTGTTTAACTTCTCCGGGGTCCCAATTCACAAACCTAAAACATTCATTCATTTTTAGGTTATTAGTTATTTGCTCCTTACTTAACTCACTTAGTCCCTAAGGACTCCCATTTAATACCCTCTTAAGTCTTTGCCACTTAGCTTACAACCTTAACTTTAAACATTAAAACTTATACTTAATCTTAACTTAATTCCTTAAGTTCTTAGGGTCCCAATCATTACTACCCTACCAAGGGCATACCTCATTACCCATTACCATTCTTAGAATTTGAAATTTTCTTTTCTTTTTTTTTTCTAAGTGTTAAGGGTCGACCGACCCACCGACCGACCCTACCCCTGGGTCGGTCCATTACAGAAACTCTTCCGTCTCTTGGAACCCATCCGACCGACCCAGAGCTAGACCGACCGACCCAAACCCTCTGGGTCGGTCCCTTACAGAACTCATTTTTCCTATATTAAACCTTGCCGACCGACCCAAAGCTAAGCCGACCGACCCAAACCCCCTGGGTCGGTCCAGTCCAGAGGCATTCCGGCTGGCTCAACATGGCCCGACCGACCCAACACTGGGTCGGACCCTGGGTCGGTCTTCTACAGACCTTCCTCTTAAATTGCCTCTTTCAATTTCAAACTTCTCCTCATATATTCTAATATGCTATATCCTCATTTGGGCACCTCAAATACACCTTAAGCCCTCCTCAAAACACATTAAATCATTCACCAAGATACACCTTAGTCCTCATGCATTTTCCTTGTAATATTGCTAACACTTGTAATGCTCTCCTCTTGGTTTCTAGGTGGTGGTTCATACCTATTGCAGCCACTATACCAAATGTTTTCTTCACCACAATAACATCATCTCCCAAGCATCTCTCACTATCTAAACTCTTTTAAACATTTACTTAAGGTTCCTTAACAAGTCTAAACTCCCATCATCATCACATTATCTCCTTCCTAGTTGTGCATCAATATTTGCCTAAGTCCTAAATACCCAAATACACTCTTTTGATTCCTAAATATTCCATGGTGATACCTAAGTCATCATGAGTCATTAAAACATCTTAACTTCACCCTTTTTCATCAAGACAACCCATAGAACATTCCTAGTACTTCCTTAGTCATTAAATTCCCTTAGGATATCTTAAACACTTAAACTCTCCTTTAAATTTTGCCATGGGTTCTCTAGTATATAGTACCTCCTAACACATTGTTTTTCTTCAACAAACAACCAACATCACCCAAATTCTCACCACAACAACTTAACACCCAATTTACACCAAAACTTCACCACATCATCACATATTGCTTGAACTTAAAGTGCTTGGCACTTAGGCCCTTAAATAACAATAATCTTAACCACTGAATTTCCACATATATATGCCTTCAACCTGCGAATACACTCAACAAGGCTCCCATTGAAATAAATGCTTCTTGTACTTCACCTTTATTTCTTAAACTATCTCTTTTCTCATTTGCTCCTTAGTCACAAGTTCACAAGAATAGTCACTGTTTCTCTCTAGGTTTTATAGCACCTTCCCAATATAAACTCTACACTAAACTCATCATATACCCATATCTCATTCCCTTAAAAACAAAACACTTAAGGTAAGTAATTTACCTTGTTTCTCACAAGCTTAAAAGCTTTTCTCCTTAGGTTTTCTTGTTCAATCTCGGTCACCAATGTGATTCTCCTTGCCAATGTTCTAACCAATATCCAATGACTCCAATGAGTACTAGATAATACATTAACCCTAAGGAACAAACCCTAGGTTTAAAAATATGTTTTAAGGTATTAATGTGATTGTTTTACCTTGGTTTCTCAAGACAACTTGGATGTGAAGCAAGAAGGACCTCCTCTCTCCTTTGAAGAGTAGAAACAAGCTAGAACAAGGCATAAACATGGAGTCCCATGAGTATATATTTTCGGTCAAGTGAAGAAAATGGTGGAAACCTAGATTTTCTTACACTTTCTTTACCTTAAGAGAATGGAGATGCCAATGGAGTCTCCAAACTTGAATTTCCTCCTCTAATGGTGGTTTGACTTGGCACCAAATGAAGCTCTTGAAGTTTTGAAAAGATAGAAAGGAGGAGCTTGAGCTAACTAAGAAGAATATGTATTTTGTTTTGGATTTGGAGCTTAAATGAGCAAGTGGTGTGCAAGAGAAGGTGGAGCTTTCATGGAGGTGAGCTCTACGTGAATGGAGAAGAGAAAGAGCAAGAAATCGTGGGCAACAAGGGAAAATGAAAAGTGAGGAGAGAGGTAAGCAAAAGTGATATTTATCTTAAAAGGTGAATAGTGTTTTATGCTTTATAACTTACTTATTTGCTTTATCTTTACTTAGTTAGATAAGTTGGTGAGTCACACTTAAAGAAACCGGCCCCCTTTAGTGAATGAGGGTAGTTTAGTCTTTGTTGACCAAATTCTCACTTATATAGACTTAGGTTATAAACTAGCTTAATAAATTCACTATTCATCAAAAACAAGGCACATTGTTGTGAAATTTTTGATTTCCCATTGATATAGACCTCCAAATGTGATACTATATAGTACACATATTAATTAAAGAGTAATGATGGACATTTAGCCATTCAAAACTCATTTACAAGACAATTTTGAAAAACGTGCTTTAAGACTCCTTAAAGCACATTTTGTGTTTTAACTTGTTTTCAAGCTTGGTTTTCTTTGGTAATTGATTTAAAATGACCATTAGGATATTACTAAGGTCTTAGAACAATATTTGGGTACTCTCCCATGTCTCTCCAAGCTTAGAGCACGTTTTTGCTTAAACTGCTCTTTTTGGTGTTTCCTTATATTTTCTTTGATTAGAAATGTTTCTTTGTTTCAAGGCATTATTTAGCCTTCTTATATCTTGGTTTATCATTTAAACACCATATCAAGTTTGGGGTATTTCAATCTACCCCCTTAAAAGAACTTTGTCCTCAAAGTTCACACATGTGTTTAACCATTCACGGTACACAGTTCTCTTAATCTTAATACCACATCTTATATTCACATTCATACATCTCAAGACTCAAAGGTCAATCTCAATACATACATAAGTATCATACATAACTCACTCAAACTTACACCGAAGTGTAGCAACTTACCCAAATCAACATCTTAAACAACCAAACAAACGACAAACATGATCGTTTCCTAACTCAAAAGCGAGGAAGCTCTACCCCCCTTAAAAGGGGTACGCCCCGTACCCTATACAGACGATCTAGTCAGTAAATAAGGAAGGGTACTTCGTCCTCATCTTATCCTCTAATTCCCACGTGGCCTCTTCGACATCCTGGTTAGACCAGAGAACCTTCACCAGTCGCACTGACTTGTGGCGAGTGTCCCTAGTCTTTCTGTCCAAGATTCTCTGAGGAGTCTCCACGGATCTCATATTTGGTTCTAAAGTCAACCTCTCAGGTTCTAACACATGGGAGAGGTGGTGCATGTATTTCTTCAGCTGTGAAACATGAAAGACATCATGCACTTTACCCAGCTCAGCAGGTAAATTCAACCTGTAAGCAACCGGGCCCACCCGCTCCGTAATCTCATAGGACCAACAAATTTCGGGCTTAGTTTGCCCTTCTGCCCAAACCTGAATACACCCTTCATCGGTGATACTCGCAGAAATACCCGGTCGCCCACTGCGAACTCCAGGTCTCGTCGTCGAACATCAGCATACGACTTCTGCCTATCTTGAGCAGCTTTCATGTTCTCCCTGATTTGCTGAACTTCAGCCTGAACTTGTTCTAAGTACTCTGGTCCTATAATGACCGTTTCACTCGACTCATCCCAGCAGAGCGGTGTACGACATGGTCTACCGTACAACGCTTGAAAAGGTGCCATCTTGATCGAAGCGTGATAGCTGTTGTTGTATGAAAACTCGATCAGATGCAATCTGTCAATCCAACTGCCCTGGAAGTCTAAGGCACATTCTCTCAGCATGTCCTTGATTCTGAATAGTACGCTCAGTCTGGCCATCTGTCTGAGGATGGAACGCGGTACTCAGTTTGAGTTCTGTACCCAACGCTTCTCTGGTACCTCTCCAGTACCTCGAAAGGAATCTGGTATCTCTATCCGACACTATGGTCTTTGGTATGCCGTGATGTCTCATGATTTCTTTCTCAAATAACTCAGCTAATTTGGTCACCTTCCAAGTATCCTTCATCGGTAATGAATCGGGCTACTTTGGTAAGGCGATCCACCACCACCCATATCATGTTGAGACCTCCCCTAGCAGGTGGAAGCCCAACTACGAAGTCCATGGAGATATCATGGAACTTCCACTCCGGAACTGGCATCGACTGTACCATTCCGCCCGGTCGTCTGTGCTCGAATTTCACCTTCTGGCATGCGAGACACCTCAAGACGAACTCAGTAACATCTGTCTTCATCCCCGACCACCAGAAGTATCTCTTCATGTCTTTATACATTTTAGAGGCTCCCGGATGGATGGAAACTGAAGAACAGTGTGATTCTCTAAGTATAGGTCTTTCAGATCCGTGTTACCTCGTGGTATGCATAATCGGCCCTTAAGTCTGATCAGATCATCATCATGAAGTCTGAAGTCGTATTTCTGACTCTCAAAGGTACCATCTGTCAGCTTCTGTCTGACCTCTCTCATATATCATCAGTCCTCTGAGCCTCTCGCACCTCATCAACCAAGCTGGAGAAAGAAACTAGCGAATGGAGTGAGTGTGCTCGACGGCTCAGGGCATCTGCTACAACATTGGCCTTCCCTTCTTTGTATTGGAGGTCAATTCATAGTCTTTCAGAAATTCTAACTATCTCCTCTGTCGAAGATTTAATTCCTTCTGAGTGAATATATATTTTAAACTTTTATGATCGGTGTAGATCGTGACACTAACCCCGTATAAGTAGTGGCGCCATATCTTCAAAGCGAAGACTACAGCTCCCAGCTCTAAATCATGTGTGGGGTAGTTTCCTCATGTTTCTTCAACTGGCGTGAGGCATATGCCACCACCTTGCCATGTTGCATGAGCACGCAACCCAGCCCTCTGCCGGATGCATCACAATAAACCTCAAAGCCCTCTGTACCGTCTGGAATGGTCAGAACCGGTGCAGTGGTCAGTGAGTCCTTTAAGCGCTGAAATGATCTCTCACAGTCGACTGTCCATAGAAATGGTGCATCTTTCTTCATCAGACTGGTCATCGGCTTCGCGACCTTGCTGAAATCTCTAACAAACTCCTGTAGTAGCCTGCCAGACCGAGAAAGCTCCTGATGTCGGTAACAGTCTTCGGCCTTGGCCAGGTACGTACGGCATCAATCTTTGCTGGATCCACTGCGATCCCAGCATCTGAGATGACATGACCTAGGAAAGAGACCTGGTCAAGCCAAAACTCACACTTGGAGAACTTAGCATATAGCTGGTTCTCCCTTAATATTTCCAACACCCTCCTCAAATGTTCCTCATGCTCAACCTTAGACTTTGAATATATCAAAATATCATAATAAAAACCACCACCGACTTGTCCAGCTGCTCCCGGAACAAGCGGTTCATAGATCCATAAACTTCGCTGGCGCGTTTGACAAACCGAACGGCATCACTATAAACTCGTAGTGGCCGTATCGTGTCCGGAATGCCATCTTCTCAATGTCTCCCTCCTTAATGGCTATCTGATGATACCCCGATCTGAGATCAATCTTGGAAAACACAGATGCTCCCTTCAACTGATCGAACAGATCGTCAATGGGTAGTAGTGGGTACTTATTCTTCACTGTCACTGCATTCAGCTCTCTGTAGTCGATGCAGAGGCGGAGACTACCATCCTTCTTCTTCACAAAGAGGACTGGCGCTCCCCATGGTGACACACTTGGTCTAATGAATCCCTTATCCAACAAATCTTTCAGTGTTCTTTTAACTCAGTCATTTCTGCCGGAGCCATACGGTATGGTGCTTGGCTATCGGTCCGGTACCAGGTAGCAGCTCAATGGTGAACTCTACCTCCCGAGTGGGTGGCATGCCGGGCAGTTCCCGTGGAAATAAGTCGGGGAACTCCGACACTACCGGTAAGTCGGGGTCGAACTCAGGGTCTCTCTCTATGTCCTGTACATAGCAGAGGTATATTCTTCCTTTCTCCTTAATTCTCTATACATGCCATGGCGGTGATGATCTTAGTCGAAGGCTCCCTGGGCCTCTGGCGGTATGATATTGTTACCCCAGACGGACTCCTGAGCAGCAATCTATGCTCGGCGCAGAGGATACGTCCCTTGTGCCGCTCCAACCAGTTCATCCCGAAATATAACATCAAATCCTAGCTTACTGAACTCAATGAAACTGACTGGGAAGTCTTCCCCCTTAATTCTGATGGTGGCTCCTCGGTAGTAGTGAGTGCAACGAACCTTCTCCTTAGACGGGAGCGTAACCGTGAAGTCGGGTAGCTCATCAGCGTCTAGCCCCAACCTGCTCGCAAATGATGCAGAGACAAAGGTATGCGAGGCCCCTGAGTCGAAGAGAACTGATGCCTCAATCCCATTGATCGGAAAGGTGCCGGTGAGGATAGTACCGCTTGCGTCGGCCTGTGCCTCTGTGAGTATGCTTAGTGCACCTTCCGTACCGAGTCCATGACCTAATTGTGTTCACAAGCTCCATGAGTATTGATGGTATAACAAGAGTCGTAACGATTTATATGAACAACACTGTTATTTTATTCATGACCATCCTGTTTACAACATGTGCTTCAATCTTACATCTCATTTCTCATCTCATTCTAACATTACATGGCTAATATTGTCTAAAGGTTAGGTTTAATCTTCCTGGTCTCATATGCGTCGCATTGATTACTGCTGACGGTGCTGTATTCAGCTTGATTCTCTTAATCCCATGGTATAACATCCTTGATTCTCCTCCCAAAATTAATACATCACCGACTTAAGTATTATTTTATCTGCGGTCCGCACGCTTCTGCTCGCCGTATAAAAATTCCGCATCGTCTCCAATGGACCAAGACACTACGGGTATCCCTCTCGAGAGACTCCGTTGTCTCGTCCTTATCCTGGTGTAGTCCCAGTTTCCCATCTTTTTGTAGAAGTTTACAATGCAAATGTCTGGCTGGATGTCTGGAATCGGTTCAGCTTCCAACTGCTGAGCGATTTCCACGACTTGTGTAATAACTGGATGGAAACTCTTCGGGTATTCCCGGTGGTGAGACTCCATCTTGCTCCCTTGTGGTTTGGTAATTCTTGGCATACGGATTCATCCTTGCCCAAGCTCATCATCTTTAACTTCATCCTTGCTCCCCCTGGGTACTCCGGTGTGTAAAAACCTCCCGGTCCCATTCCTAGTTGATTGCATCTGATGATGGCTATTTGTGCGCGGGTGTCAGGTATCCCCTTAATAAAATCATACCTGGGCGGATAACCTGACATTGTTCGGTGGAAAGTGCGTGGTTTCGATGTCGGTGTGCTCGGGTTAGAGTAGATGGTATAGGGTAGCAGATGTTGAATCTTCCTAAAGTGGTAGTAGGTTATATCTTACTTAGGTTCTAATCCATCTTATTTTACCTAACTCATATATTTCACCAAACATGCATGATAATGCGGTAAGCAGGTAGTTTTATTACAAAGGTTATAGTGGTACCTGGCCTCGATGAGGGTCAAGGCTCATCGTCCGGTCACCATGTGTAGAGTGGGCCCGTCTTCGGGTCGCCCTGGGTTCTGTCCGCCGGCTGCTGCACTTTCCTCTGACCGTCAGATCCAGCTCCCTGATCGGTCTTGCCCTTGCCCCTGGTGTCGGGCCTATAGGCTCTGCTAGCAGGGTTCCGGTAACACTCATAGCTCGTGCCCATACACCAGAAGTTGCACTCCACCTTTTCCCTTACAGTCGAGCCCGGGGTGGTCCTTGTGACACCATCTACAGATGAAGCGTCGCTGGTAGCCACCACCGGCTCCCCTCTCAGTCTCAGATCCTGATGATTCACATTGTCAATTCTCATATCTCAAACGGTTACTAATTTATTTCTTAACTCATTCAATATCAATTTTTCTCACCCTTTGGCGCCTTAGAGCGCAGTGGTGTAGCTGCAATAGCATAGGTCAGCTTCAATGGCTCTTCCGAAGCCTTCTCCTTTCCTCCTTCCCTTTCGGGTTCTGATTCTTCTGGGCCTGAGGCTGGTACTTTTGTTCTTGTACCCTCCTTGCCCTTGACTCTCTGAGCTCTTCCCAGCACTCTTCCGCTTTGCATTCTCCTCGTCCCTCAGCTGGACGGTAATCTCAACCTTAGCAGCGGCATGATAGCACTCCTGCTTTTCCATAGTATTAGTCACACTTATTTCTCATAATCTAAATCTTATTCATCACTTACTCAAATTTCAATCATTCTTATTACCTGCAAGGTAGTGTAACTCGTCGGCCCCATGCCGTAGCGGAGTCGATGGCTAAGCCCGCCATAGAAGCGGTCTACCAAGATCTGGTCAGAATACCCTAGACCTGGCAGAAGACGGAGCAAGGCGGTGAACTCTGAGTAATACTCGTCCACCGTCATCTTGTCCGACTGCTTAAGCGCATCTAACTGCAAGCGCTTCTTCGTCTGGACATGGGCGGGGTAGTACTTTGCCCGTAGCAAGGCGGTGTACTGCTCCCAGCCGAACTCTGGGTTGGCCACATGCTCGGCCCTCACCAGCTTCCACCAATCGCCCGCCGCCCCCTTCAGGTAGAAAGCAGCTAAGCGCACCTTGATCCCAGCAGGGACATCAAGGGTCTCGAAGGCGGTCTCCAGCTCGGAGATATACGCCTCAAGCTTGGCGGGATCGGTCTCCCCCTTGAAATGAGCGGGTCGAAGGTCTGATAGACTCTTCACCCAGTTTGGTTCCCTAGGTTGTGGCGGTGGAGGTGGTGCACCCACACCAGGCTGATAGCCCATGTGCCCTAAAGCGGCAGCTACGATCTCTGCGATCGTCTGCCCTCCAGGTATCCCTGGAATATCCTCACCCCGGCCGCGACCTCGGCCTCCTCTAGGGCGTTCTTGCCATCTGAACAAGCATAACTTACATTAGATTCGTACTCACCATTGTTTTGGTTAGTAAATTTATAACGTCCGTAGACGGTAAAGACAATCCACACTTATTAGTGGTCATCTGACTCTACTCACTCTAACTTCTCACACCCTTAACCCAACACTTATTCCTTAACTTGTATCCTAACTCGGTGGTCACTTATATCCGGTATTTCTTGATCAGAGCGTAACTACGCTCTGATACCACTTTTTGTAACACCCCATCCAAAGCCTATCGTGGTTATCGCAATCTGCACTTAATCGAATACGTCGCAGCGGAAATAAACAACTCCTGGACCTTGCCACGGTCTGATCGTTAGAATATACCGGCTTAAATACTTACAATACTTAACCAAAATACTTATCCACTCAAACATCAACATTCACAATCCCACAACCAACCGAGTACTAGTATCTCAAACGTATCTCAAACTTACAACAGTTTAATATAAACAGTCGGGTGCACAGGCGCAACCCGAACTCAAAATAAAGTCCCCCCTAAGTCTAACCGCTCCTACTCTCGTAGTGCGTCCTCATGGGCCTCTTACCTGCAAGTGTAAAAATAGCCCCCGAGGGGGTCAGCACGAATGCTGGTACACCCTCTCATGGCCCCCAAGCTAACGGGGCTACGACGACTAATTGTCGATAGCATGGAAATTGATTACATACACAACATAATATGAAGTGCAATAACAATAACCACAGATGAACATATAGTTCACAAAATGAACGACTCAAGCGTTCCCTTAACAAGTGGGTTAGTAACCCCCTCCTTAGTCCTCATTTCCTTAATCTCAGTTCCTTACCTTACCTTAATCTTAATCTCAATCTTAATCTTAATCTCAGTATACAAACCTTTCCTGGAAGGGATTGGTTGTAGCTTAATTCGAACCTGGGATTTAGGTGATCCCACCGCACCATCTTAATGCCACCTACTCTGGACGGGAGTCCAGCGTAGCTGAGCCGGCAACCGGCCCTAGGCTACAAGTCCGAAGACAAGTCCTTAAGCGGAGGGCGGATCTGATTCAGATACCGTCCCCCTTTCCTTAGCATGCATGACCGGAGATCGGTCCCGGGTTTCCTCACTCAAGTTCCAGTTAGTAGACATCTTAAACACCATGTGCTAGCTAAGCCTTAACGGGCATTAACCAACAACCATCAACTTAACTCTTATTCTTAACTCAGTAAGTACTAAACTTGGTTAGTAACAATCTCAAGCTCGCGGGTTAGTGTAAATAACACAATCACAACGAGAACAATATAACCGGTTGCATGCTTTATCTTGTTTTAGTCATAGCAAATAAACAGATAGCACACAAGCCGAGGGACACCTCGTTAGCAAGCAGGTCACGAAAAGGATTGTACCGTTCACCGTCGTCGTTTGTTTAACTTCTTCGGGGTCCCAATTCACAAACCTAAAACATTCATTCATTTTTAGGTTATTAGTTATTTGCACCTTACTTAACTCACTTAGTCCCTAAGGACTTCCATTCAATAACCCTCAAGTCTTTCACTTAGCTTACAAACTTAACTTTAAACATTAAAACTTATACTTAATCTTAACTTAATTCCTTAAGTTCTTAGGGTCCCAATCATTACTACCCTACCAAGGGCATACCTCATTACCCATTACCATTCTTAGAATTTGAAATTTCTTTTTTTTTTTTTCTAAGTGTTAAGGGTCGACCGACCCACCGACCGACCCTACCCCTGGGTCGGTCCATTACAGAAACTCTTCCGTCTCTTGGAACCCATCCGACCGACCCAGAGCTAGACCGACCGACCCAAACCCTCTGGGTCGGTCCCTTACAGAACTCATTTTCCTATATTAAACCTTGCCGACCGACCCAAGCTAAGCCGACCGACCCAACCCCCTGGGTCGGTCCAGTCCAGAGGCATTCCGGCTGGCTCAACATGGCCCGACCGACCCAACACTGGGTCGGACCCTGGGTCGGTCCTCTACAGACCTTCCTCTTAAATTGCCTCTTTCAATTCAAACTTCTCCTCATATATTCTAATATGCTATAACCTCATTTGGGCACCTCAAATACACCTTAAGCCCTCCTCAAAACACATTAAATCATTCACCAAGATACCCTTAGTCCTCATGCATTTTCCTTGTAATATGCTAACACTTGTAATGCTCTCCTCTTGGTTTCTAGGTGGTGGTTCATACCTATTGCAGCCACTATACCAAATGTTTTCTTCACCACAATAACATCATCTCCCAAGCATCTCTCACTATCTAAACTCTTTAAACATTACTTAAGTTCCTTAACAAGTTTAAACTCCATCATCACACATTATTCCTTCTAGTTGTGCACCAACATTTGCCTAAGTCCTAAATACCCAAATACACTCTTGATTCCTAAATATTCCTGGTGATACCTAAGTCATCATAGTCATTAAAACATCTTAACTTCACCCTTTTTCATCAAGACAACCCATAGAACATTCCTAGTACTTCCTTAGTCATTAAATTCCCTTAGGATATCTTAAACACTTAAACTCTCCTTTAAATTTTGCCATGGGTTCTCTAGTATAGTACCTCCTAACACATGGTTTTTCTTCAACAAACAACCAATCACCCAAATTCTCACCAAACTTAACACCCAATTTACACCAAAACTTCACCACATCATCACATATGCTTAAACTTAAAATGCTTGGCACTTAGGCCCTTAAATGACAATAATCTTAACCACTGAATTTCCACATATATATGCCTTCAACCTGCGAATACACTCAACAAGGCTCCCATTGAAATAAAATGCTTCTTGTACTTCACCTTTATATTCTTAAACTATCTCTTTTCTCATTTGCTCCTTAGTCACAAGTTCACAAGAATAGTCATTGTTTCTCCTAGGTTTTATAGCACCTTCCAATATAAACTACACTAAACTCATCATATACCCATATCTCATTCCCTTAAACAACAAACAACTTAAGGTAAGTAATTTACCTTGTTTTCTCACAAGCTTAAAAGCTTTTCTCCTTAGGTTTTCTTTGTTCAATCTCGGTCACCAATGTGATTCTCCTTGCCAATGTTCTAACCAATATCCAATGACTCCAATGAGTACTAGATACATTAACCCTAAGGAACAAACCCTAGGTTTAAAAATATGTTTTAAGGTATTAATGTGATTGTTTTACCTTGGTTTCTCAAGACAACTTGGATGTGAAGCAAGAAGGACCTCCTCTCCTTTGAAGAGTAGAAACAAGCTAGAACAAGGCATAAACATGGAGTCCCATGAGTATATATTTCGGTCAAGTGAAGAAAATGGTGGAAACCTAGATTTTCTTACACTTTCTTTACCTTAAGAGAATGGAGATGCCAATGGAGTCTCCAAACTTGAATTTCCTCCTCTAATGGTGGTTTGACTTGGCACCAAAATGAAGCTCTTGAAGTTTTGAAAAGATAGAAAGGAGGAGCTTGAGCTAACTAAGAAGAATATGTATTTTGTTTTGGATTTGGAGCTTAAATGAGCAAGTGGTGTGCAAGAGAAGGTGGAGCTTTCATGGAGGTGAGCTCTACGTGAATGGAGAAGAGAAAGAGAGCAAGAAATCGTGGGCAACAAGGGAAAATGAAGAAGTGAGGAGAGAGGTAAGCAAAAGTGATATTTATCTTAAAAGGTGAATAGTGTTTTATGCTTTATAACTTACTTATTTGCTTTCTCTTTACTTAGTTAGATAAGTGTGGTGAGTCACACTTAAAGAAACCGGCCCCCTTTAGTGAATGAGGGTAGTTTAGTCTTTGTTGACCAAATGTCTCACTTATATAGACTTATGTTATAAACTAGCTTAATAAATTCACTATTCTTCAAAAAAAAGGCACATTGTTGTGAAATTTTTGATTTCCCATTGATATAGACCTCCAAATGTGATACTATATAGTACACATATTAATTAAAGAGTAATGATGGACATTTAGCCATTCAAAACTCATTTACAAGACAATTTTTCAAAAACGTGCTTTAAGACTCCTTAAAGCACATTTTGTGTTTTAACTTGTTTTCAAGCTTGGTTTTCTTTGGTAATTGATTTAAAATGACCATTAGGATATTACTAAGGTCTTAGAACAATATTTGGGTACTCTCCCATGTCTCTCCAAGCTTAGAGCACGTTTTTGCTTAAACTGCTCTTTTTGGTGTTTCCTTATATTTTCTTTGATTAGAAATGTTTCTTAATGTTTCTAAGGCATTATTTAGCCTTCTTATATCTTGGTTTATCATTTAAACACCATATCTAAGTTTGGGGTATTTCAGTTTGACTTTAAGCTGAAGCTTTTGGACTTTGGAGGCTTCACTACAGTTAACGTTTCTAATACATCGCTTTTGCCTATTTAGTGTTCTGATTGTCGAAGTGTATTGATTTTGATTTGTTGATGTTTTCTATTGTTTCAACGTTTATGTTTGTTTTGGTGATGTTATATTTCTTAGTGATGTTCAATGTTCAAACCCACAACTGTTGGCAAAGTTCTGAGAATTGCAAATTGATTGAGAAGAATTAATGTGTTGTTAGCTTTTAACCACAGACTTCAGAAATGCATGCATGAAAATAGTGTGTGCTATCACAATTTTATCTGAGTAGTTTATTTAAAGTTTTATTAATCGGTCTAAATAACCTTGTAATTCACTCATGTTGACTTTATGAGTTTATTTGACATATTAACTTGTCTTGTTTGACTTGTCACGGTAGATAAACACTGGGATTAATATTGTTGTTGTTCTTGTGCATATAACATGATGCCTATGACATGGGAAGCCTTAGATATCCTGTAGGCCACCCCTATGTAGAAAAGCTTTAGAATAAAGGGTTCTCCATACATGACGGGTCCTCGACACGCCTATGTAGAAGCACTTTTCTGGAATCATCAAAAAAATTTCCAAACAATCCTTAATTACTAGAATAAAAATCACAATAAATGATCCATTTCAAAGCCAATTCAATATCTAAATCCAATTCTACTTCAAAATCAAGCTCTTTTTCGGCCTAATCTTGAGGCCCAGATCGGTCCAAAAATCAAGGCCCATTCCGGCCCATTTTACCACGCCTATCTTGGCCCAATTTTACAAGGCCCATTCCAGCCCAATTTTACAAGGCCCATTATGGCCCAATTTTACACGACCCATTCCGGCCCAATTTTTACAAGGCCCAAACCAGCCCAATATTTAAGGCCCATTTGGCCAAATTTCAAGCCCTAGTTTGGGCCAGACTCCAACCCACTCAAATTGGTCAAGCCCCTTGTAAGATTAGTCATAATCCACTTCAAAAATCATGTCACAAGCCCACAATCCACTTCAATAACCTAACTCCAAAAACCATCAACCCAAGAACCAAAATCAGCCAAAGTTCAAGCCCAATCCGGCCTAATTCCCCTTCAAAATCAGTCTGGCCCAACTTCACTTCTAAAATCAAACTTCATTTCCAAAAACCAAAATCAATTCAATTCTTGATTTCATTCATCCAATTCATCTCAATTCCAATTCAACTCTGATCAATCTCAATTTTCCGATTCAATTTTGACTCATTCAATTCCAATTCAATTTTTAATCAAATTCCATCAATCTCAATTTCTATTCAATTTCAATCCAATTTCATCAAATTCCAATTCAAATCTCAATTTCATTCAATTTCAATTCAATTCAATCCAATCATCAAATTCCAATTCATCTCAATTTCAATTCATTCAATCCAATTCCAATTCAATTCTAATTCAATCCCATTCCAATTCAATTCTGATTCAATCTTAATTCTGATTAAATCTCAATTCTAACTCGATGTCAAATTCAATTTCAAATCAATCCCAATTCAATTTAAAAATCCTTTTAAATTCCAATCCATTTAAAATCCATTTATTCTAAGTTTAGTTCAAAATTTATTTCAATCCCATATAATTCCAACACATAAATCTCAAACCCCAACTTTAAACTCCTTGAAAACTTCAAAACTCCTCAAAATCTTAAATACCCCAAACTCAAATTATCTCATGGACTAAAATCATCCCAAATCTAATTTCCTTGCTCTCTAAATGTCTCACACCGACCTGATGTCTCATGACTTTGTCATTCAGATGATTCTAATCTCTCACAGACCTGAGCGTCTCACAGACCCGAGTGTCTCAGACTAGCATCCAAAACTCAACTTCTGAAAATTCAAATCTTCTAAATCTTGAAACACCTCATATCTTCGACTCCATAAACATCAAAACTTCCAATCCCAAAGACCTGAACTACGTATGTAATACCCTTGAGGTTTACCTCCCACATCGATTGGAGGGGAGAACGAACCACTCCTTAGATGGGTGGGGAAACCCTCTTCTTGTTGTGAGAACTTTTAGGGCTAGAATGTTATGCCCCAAATTTTTTTTATTTTATCATATTCCTTCTGATTCGCAAAGGGAGTTTATGTTATTTTGTACCTTATACTAGAGTGTTTATGGCATTCCTTAAATATATTGTCATAGCTTGAGGAAGGAGAATTAGAAATAAACAATGCTTCTATTATTTATTTATTTATTTGTTAGGGAAGGGACTTCTAATTCTTTAATTTACTCTCTTCCTTCTAAAACTTCAATTCACGTTATTTTTCTCCTTCCACTTCCCTGATGTCTATTCACGACAGTTTCATATCGCTCTCAAAACCCTCATCCCTTTGCTCTCCCTCTTCTTCAATTTCTTTCAATTGTTCGCTGGAGTTCTATAGATGGAATTGTGTTCGTGCCGTCGGTCGTCAATCAGGTTGGATTGTAGATTGTTTTCTCTTCTCCATTAAGGCTTCCTCTTCTCTTTTCTTTCTAATTCTGATTTTGTATTTTGGGAGCGGTTCAATTCGAGGGGATTATCATTGACTGGAGATTTGGGAAGGCGATTCGTAGAGTCCCAAGAGTGGCGTAACTACGGATGTGAGGTAGGTGTTAGATGGATCAGTTGTGTGTGTTCACCCACGGGGTTTCGGTCAATGTTTCCGCATATGTTTTATTTGACTCTGATTTGTGGTGATTTGGGTGATTTCTGATTGCGTTTCTAATGCATTAAAACCCCGTGGGTAGTGTTTTGATTCGCGATTTTTGGTTATGTAAGTATTACTTCGACAATGGTGAATCTATATCTCTATGGTTCCTTCTGTTTTGTGAACTTTGAGTGCTTCTGATTTGAGAGTTCGATTGTTTGATTGCCCTATGTTTGGTGATCGATTTCTTCTGATTTGTCTTGGTTTTGACCTTCTAAACTGCATGGTTATGGTTTAAAGACTTTGGTTTCGTACTGCATTTTTTGACATTGTTTGAGGACTCTGTCGCATCTGATTTCGTTCTGAAATTGACCTTTTCGGCGTTCCGAACTTCCGTCCGAACTTGGAAGTCGGACACGCTCTGTTGCATCTGGATTTTTCTGAGAGTTTCACTGTGTCCGAACTTCCGTCCGAACTTGGAAGTTCGGACACACCCCGTTTTGCGCCCTCTGATTTTCTCTTCGACATGTGTCCGAACCCTTTAAGCTCGGACACATGTTCGGACTTCACACGAGTTGTTTTCCGAAGGACGTCCGAACTTGGATGTTCGGACACCTTGAAATTTTCTGCGGATTTGAGTTCGACTTGCGTCCGAACTTCGACGTCCGGACACAAGTTCGGACTGCTCACTGTTTTGACCATAACTTCTCTTTCGTTTGAGCTCCGTTTTGAGTGCCGTTTGCGGCGTTGGATTCCTCTTTCCGAGTACTATCTGTTTTCAGGTGTTTTTGCATGTGTTTAAACTGTTTTATTATTTTAAGGTCTCCATTATCTTTTCAACCTCTGTTTGCTCTGAAAATTGATTCAACCTCTGACTTCAGTTGCTTTCGTATTTACTAGTTCGGTTACGACTTCTGTCTTGCTAAGGCTTTCCATTGTAAGCTCCTTCTCTGATTTTGCTAAGCTTTCGCTTTCTGTTCTGATCTGGTTAAGACTTCCGCTCTGCGCTGTATTAAGCTTCAATCTGTTTGGATTAAGCCTCTGTTTTGGGACTAGTACTTTGTTTCTGAGCCGTGAATGGCTGGGTCGAGCTATTCCGTGGTATACCATGTAACGTCTTCTGAGTGTGGGTCATGCCCAATCTTTCTGTGGGGTTGACGGCCCTTTGGCCTTCGGGTCATTTCTGCGTTGTCGAGGGATCTGTTAGATCCATGGGTCTTCGACCCTTTCTGAGTGTTTATGCTTGGTGCTAGTGTCCTACTTCTGAGTGTTAAGAGTTTTGTTTTCTGTTAGCTCTAACTGTTTCTGATTTCTGACAACTGCTATGTGCTTTCTGTCTTTGAAAGCTCTTTTTACTAAGTGATCTGTTTCTGTCTACTCTGTCTGTTTTCAAACGTCGACGGCTGCTGTGTGCTTTCTGTCTGCTGGGTATTTCTGCTTTATAAGCGCTCTGCTTCGTCTCTCTCTATCTGATTTGATTTTAGACGGTCCCGCTGTGTGCTACCCGCCTTCTGATAGTTCCAGATTTTGCTAGCTTCTGATTTTGCTAAGCTTCTGATTGTGTTTAAGCTTCTGAGGTTCTTAAGCATCTGATTTCATCAAGCTTTCAGCTTCAGTTTCCCTTCTATTAAGTGTATTTTTGACCACTGCTTAGCCTCTCTGTTTTAGACTTCTGCCTATTTGAAAGTCTTCTGGTTTGACTTTGGTTTTCGCTCTGGCTAGCGCTTCTGTATATGTATAAGTATGTTCAGATTATGTTTTGAGCATGCTCAGCTGATGAAGTTTATCACCTGCTGAGGCAATAGTTTTTGCTCACCCTATCTCCGTCTGATTTGCAGGTTTTAGTTCGTGCTTGGAGATTCAGCTCTTACTTTTTATTTTGCATTTGAGTTTTGTATTTAGTTTGTTTGGCCTTAGGGCCCAGTTGTATTTAGATTATGCTTTGTAATTCCAGTTTGGCTTCTGCTGTATTGTAAAGACATTTTGTAATCGTTTATCCTGGTAATATTGAGCATTAGTTCTATTTTGGGGTTTCGATAGTGTAGCCTTGCAGTCTTAGGTAATACGCGCGGCGTGTAACGGTCTCTCAACCAGGTGGTTTTTGGGGTCTTACATTTATTGGTATCAGAGCTCGGTTAGCTTTCGTTGGGATTTTTGTTGGGTGTCTCATGTCTACACTTCCGTGTCATTGCTTGTGATGTGCTATGTTTTTCTGCTGCGTGAATTGTCTGTTGGCTACTACTTGATTTTATTGATGTCTGGAGTCTTAAGTGTGTCCTGCTCTGTGGTTGTCCGCTATCAGAGTAGCGCAGCGGAGCGTAGTGTCTGTCTTGTGTATTTGCTGTGTTTTGAGTCTGGTCTGAGGGAGTCGAGTCCTTTGGGAAAGATGACCGAATGTGAGTTTCTTGTTTGACAGTGATGTGTGCTTCAGTTGTGGGCTTGGGTTATGTGCTTGGCTTGTGTGTTCTATATTGTTGTTTCTGGTTTGAGCTTTTGAGTGGCTGGTCCTTTGAGTAAGGATGAATTCTAAACGAGGAGTTCCTGCTTTTGGGGCTGAGAGTTATTGATCTTTTGTCCGCCTCTTCTGTCAGTAAGTCGACCAGTAAACTGGAGTGTTAGCTCTTCGAGGTTGGAGCTTCTAAAATGATGATTGTTCTTTATGTGCCTTGCGCTAAACTTTGATGATCATCTGCTTTGCTTCCTCTGCAGTGAGTCAGCGAGTGTATTCTGAGTGTTAGCTTTGTGACCATTCCCTCTGTGCCACAAAGCTAGGAGTTAGTACTCTTCTGTCTGTCCTCTTTCAGTCAATCAGCTAGTGCATTCTGAGTGTTAGCTGTGAGTGTTCCCTTCTGTGCCTTGGAGCTATGTTATTAGTGTCTTCTTCTGGTCCTTCTGTCAGTCATCAACAGTGCATTCTGTTATGATGTTAACTCCTTGTTCGTGTTCGTATGTTCCTGCCTGGAAGTGCATCTGCTAGTATTCTGGGTTCGTCGAATTTCGAGGACGAATTCTTTTTAAGGGGGTATGTTGTTATGCCCAGAATTTTTTTTATTTTATATATTCCTTCTGATTCGCAAAGGGAGTTTATGTTTTATTTGTAACCTTATACTAGAGTGTTTATGGCATTCCTTAAATATTATTGTCATAGCTTGAGGAAGGAGAATTAGAAATAACATGCTTCTATTATTTTATTTATTTTTTGTTAGGGAAGGGACTTCTTAATTCTTTAATTTACTCTCTTCCTTTCTAAAACTTCAATTCACGTTATTTTTCTCCTCTCCACTTCCTTGATGTCTATTCACGACAGTTTCACATCGCTCTCCAAAACCCTCATCCCTTTGCTCACCTCTTCTTCAATTTCTTTCAATTGTAATCGCTGAGGTCTATAGATGGAATTGTGTTCGTTCCGTCGGTCGTCAAGCAGGTTGGATTGTAGATTGTTTCTCTTCTCCATTAAGGCTTCCTCTTCTCTTTTCTAATTTGATTTTGTATTTTGGGACGGTCAATTCGAGGGATTATCATTTGACTGGAGATTTGGGAAGGCGATTCGTAGAGTCCGCAGATATGGCGTAGCTACGGATGTTAGTGAGGTAGTATGGATTCAGTTGTGTGTGTTCACCCCGGGGGTTTCGGTCAATGTTTCCACATATGTTTATTTGACTCAGATTTGTGGTGATTTGGGTGATTTCTGATTTGCGTTTCTAATGCGTAAAACCCCGTGTGGGTAGTGTTTTGATTCGTTATTTTGGTTATGTAGTATTACTTCGACAATGATGATCTACCTCTATGGTTCCCTCTGTTTTGTGAACTTTGAGTGCTTCTGATTTGAGAGTTCGGATTGTTTGATTGCCCTATGTTTGGTTATCGATCTCTACTGATTTGTCTTGGTTTTGACCTTCTAAAACTGCCATGGTTATGGTTTAAAGACTTTGGTTTCGTACTGCATTTTTTTGGCATTGTTTTGAGGACTCTGTTCGCATCTGATTTCGTTCTGGAAATTTAACTTTTCCGCGCGTCCGAACTTCCGTCCGAACTTGGAAGTTCGGACACGCTCTGTTGCATCTGGATTTTTCTGAGAGTTTCCTGTGTCCAACTTCCGTCCGAACTTGGAAGTTCGGACACACCCCGTTTTGCGCCCTCTGTTTTCTCTTCGACATGTGTCCGAACCTTTAAGCTCGGACACATGTTCGGACTTCACACAATTTGTTTTCCGAAGGACGTCCGAACATCCGTCCGAACTTGGATGTTCGGACACCTTGAAATTTTCTGCGGATTTGAGTTCGACTTGCGTCCGAACTTCGACGTCCGGACACAAGTTCGGATGCTCACTGTTTTGACCATAACTTCTTCGTTTGAGCTCCATTTTGAGTGCCGTTTGCGGCGTTGGATCCTCTTTCCGAGTACTATCTGTTTTCAGGTGTGTTTAGCATGTTTTTAACTGTTTTTCTGATTTTAAGGTCTCCATTATCTTTTGAACTCTGTTTTGCTCTGAAAATATGATTCAACCTCTGACTTGAGTTTGCTTTCGTATTTCTAGTCGGGTTACGACTTCTGTCTTGCTAAGGCTTTCCATTGGTAAG